>VZTV01039481.1:17394-59377 GCA_013400875.1 Anhinga rufa | reverse complement strand
ATAGAAACATTTTTATTGGCTTTTATGTCAGTAGCCACATTAAGTTCTAGCTGGGCTTTGGCCCTTCTAATTTTCTCCCTGCATAAGCTTACGACATCCTTGTAGTCCTCCTGAGTTACCTGCCCCTTCTTCCAAAGGTCATAAACTCTCCTTTTTCTCCTGAGTCCCAGCCAAAGCGCTCTGTTCAGCCAGGCCAGTCTTCTTCCCCACCAGCTCGTCTTTCAGCACATGGGGATGGCCTGCTTCTGCACCTTTCAGATTTCCTTCTTGAAGAGTGTCCAGCCTTCCTGGCCTCCTTTGCCCTTCAGGACTGCCTCCCAAGGGACTCTGTCAACCAGGCTCCTAAACAGGCCAAAGTCTGCCCTCTGGAAGTCCAAGGTAGCAGTTCTGCTGACCCCTCTCCTTACTTCTCCAACAAGCAAAAACCCTATAATTTCATGATCGCTATGCCCAAGACGGCCTCCAACCATCACATCTCCCACAAGTCCTTCTCTGTTCACAAACAACAGGTCCAGCAGGACGCCTTCCCTAGTTGGCTCGCTCACCAGCTGTGTCAGGAAGGTACCTTCCACACACTCCAGGTGCCTACCCACCACTTTAGACACCCCAAGGTTTCTGAGACTGCACAAAGCTGCCAGACACAGTGTAGGGCCTCAAGAGACCAGTCCATGCAGGAGCAGCAGCTGGAGAGCAGAGAGGGCACCTGAGGGCGTCCTGGAGACCCGCAATCCTAGAGATGGGAGTGAAGAACAAGAGATGGTTAATTCAGAGAGCCATCAGGGAAAAGATGAAAAAAGCATGAGCAAGTGCTGTGATTCTCTTCTAGAGAGCTATAGCTCCTAGATCCTCTGTTTTCTCTCTTTAGGATCTCTCCATACCAATGCCTTCTGAAGTGACAGGTGAAAACTGGGTGCTACTCCATGCTATCAAAGGCAGATTTGCTGTGACTGAACAGAGCAGTGTTACCCCCTCTGATGCTGCGTGAGGGATCTGAGAGACCACACTCACCTGCTTAGCAAGAGCATTACATGTTTAAGTGCTACCTACCTACGGCTTTTTTACTACGGTGTTTTACTAATAACACTCTTCCCTGCTGACCAGGTGTCCCCAAGTGCATTACTCTGTGCCTGTCACCCACCTCAGCTACATCTGTCCGTCTCTTGATGACAGCTGGTGGATCACTTGGTACTTCTGGACACCTTCCTTGGGGTTGTACAAGGCTCCAGCTTCAGTATTTCCAGGTGCTTTCTGTAAAGGGAGCAGCACGAGCAGCCTCCACTGGACATGTGTAACCAGGAGCCCCTTCCACCTTCCCCCAGCACTGCCGCCTGCTGCTCTGGCGCCCAGCCTGGGGAAACAAACCCCAGATCCCCCCAAAGTGCCGTGGGCTTGTTAGCTGCATGGGCACATAGACAGGCATGGGGAGGACCGTGCTGAGCAGGGATGGAGCAGGAAGGTGCCCACCATGCACAGCAGGTGCTGGCCAGGCTGCAGTGGTTTGAAAGTATGGCCTGCCCTGGCTGCAGGACAAGGGAACAGGAATTACCTCCCTGTGAGAAACGTGGGTGGTACAAAGACGACAACTTGCAGGTTAACCTGCCATGGGGCCGGTGGCAGCACAGCTACATCGAAGGCCTTTACTCTGAGCTGCTCATCCTGCTGGCAGGAGATGCAAGAAATCTGGCCTTGTGTTATTGCTTTAAACCATCTGACTCTGTACCTGATGCGTATTGAACCCACCCAATATTAACTGGGTTTAACTTCTCTCTAGTTGAAGCAAGTGCATCCACATGAGGGTTTGCACCAGTTAAACTGTAGAGACTGAAGGCGTGCTGCAGCATAAGCCTCTCCTGTTGACCTTCCAGTCATGCAGATACCATGTCTCAAGGTCCTTCTGGGCATCAAGCACATACACACTCACCCTCAAGAGCAGAAAGGTTTTTCCTTTCTAGAAATCTATTCCAATTTCCACACGTTGCTGCTAGAAATTCATATATCTCCCTGTATTAATGGCTTCATCTCACACCAATTCCTTTTTAGCAGCAATGAAAGTCAATAAAAGATGCCCATATGATACAATTACCTGTAATAATGATATACAATTACTGAATGACCCATTTCCCACTTACTGAGGCTGCGTAGGAGTAGAAGGAGGAATAGCAATGTAGGAGGAGTGCCCACAGAGTTAGAGGACAACTGCTTTGTCCCTTGCATTGCCAGGGCAGTGTAACTGTCCCTGCCTGCCTTGCCCACGTGTTGAGGTTTGCCTTCTGGATCTGCTCGTGTATAGTGTCCAGCAGATAAACTTTTTGCTGGTTCAACCAGAGGCTTTCCCAGTGCTTTGGAAAGCCTCTGCTATTGTCCAGCTTGACCTCAAAGTTTTCTCAGACACTGCCATCCTTCCAGAAAATCTCCTTCTAGAAAGCTTTGCTGCTGCATGAAGGACTTCCAGTTTCTCATCAGGCTCTAATTTGTTTCTACTGTTTTGGTTTTTTTTTTTGCTGGCTGCTCACTCAGACTCCAAGTCTTCCTGCAATTCAGTGATCTGAGAATCCAGGTCACTGTTTCCGTCAGAGCCGCTTCCTCCTCCACCTTCGCTGAGCTGCTCATGGCTCTTCTTCCTTCCTGGGCAGACCTCCGTGCTCCTCGGGCTGTGCCTGCAGATGCGGTACCTCCCTCCTGCTCTGTACACCCCGTCTCCAGCTCCCATCATGGTTTTCCTCCCCGAGTTATAGAGAACAGCCATGACCTGAGGTTCAGTCATACAATTCCTGCCAGAAATTTTCCTAGCTCCTGCAGTTCACGAGACTGTCTTGCCTGTGGTTCCCTGGCCCTCCAGGTCCCTGGGGTCAGGGGCAGCCTGGGAGGTGGGAGCCAAGGGGGGTCCCTGGGGAGGCAGGGCAGGACCCAGCAAACAGGAACCATCCCCCACCACCCCAGCCAAGGAGCAGGGCAGGCCAGGAGGCACCGGGGGCACTGGGAACCTTCTTGGAGATGGGGCTGGGCCAGGACATCAGCCCGCAGGTGGGCTATCACTGCAACCATAGCTGGAGGCTTTGTAGACCAGTGGGACCGCCTCCTGTCCTGCATCCTCCACCATGATAGGAGGTCTTCAGCAACCTTGACACCCTCCTGGGTCCCTAAAGTGGCGGCAGCTGCTGACAAGCTCTGTGCGTGGATGGGAAAAACCATCCAACACATCTCATTTGGTCACACACATTCCACACGACAGACCAATACTTTACATCCTCCCTCCTGGCAGCGTTGATGGTGCACCCGGAGGCCTTGCTGCCCCACTGCACTCCCCAGGACCTGCACCCCTGCCCCTGGCCCAGCAGCTCCATCTTGGGGAGCCCCCAGGCCTGGTATGACCCCACTGCAGGTGGAGCTGTGTCCAGGCTTGTCCCCTGCCAGTCCTGGAGCAAGGACCGACTGCCCAGGGTGGGCAGAGCCTGCTGCTGCTCTACCTTGCCAGCATCATGGCACCCGCAGCCCCGCTTGCCCTCCTGCCTGTGGCTCCCCCACTGCTCACAGGGCCCACATCTTTCAGCCCTGCAGACCTCCCCAGCTCCACAGCTGTGACAGCCCATCCTGGCACATCTTTTCTCCAGCTACAGGCAGCAGCCTGGGTGCGTGGCATGGATGAATCACCGGAGGGGCTGCCTGCTCCCAAACCCACAGCTTTTGGGTGCTTTGCTGGTCCCCAACACACCGTTCCTCAGGGTCAGGTGCCCCCCACTCCACAACAGCTTCAAGTATTTCCAGCAGTCCTCCTTTCAGTGCTGCCCAGGGGAGAGCCTTGCAAGCCACTGCTTCTGCCAGCACGGCAGCAGTGTCCCATCACAGTGGGACGTTTCCCATCTATACAGCCCCAGTGTCCCATCTATACTGCCCCGGGGCAGCTGCTGGCTGTTATAGGTGAGCCTTCACATTTTTAACCTCCCCATGTTTCCAAGGGAAGGAAGAACCTTACCTCTTGCAATTCATCTATTGACGGCTGTATGGTAAAAGCTGATTCCTAGAGAAGTCTGCTCCACACACCGATCTATGCCGAGATTCCCATTAATAATTACTCAGTCTGTCAGTCAGGTTTGTGAGGGGTTTTTTACCTACAGGATGTTTCTGTGTCTTTCTTACTTCTCTCTGGTTTTAATGTGATAGCACACACAGGCTGTGCTGTGAACAAGTGAAATTGCATGTTCAAACTTCGATAGAAACCACCGACAGGCTCTATATTTTATGATTCAAAGGTATTCATAATTCAGCAGGAGGCTTTCAAGGTGCATACATATGTACATACATTCTCCTTTTTCTTTGATTTAGTATTTTGCCTGCTTTTCAGAGAAAGTAGCTGCTCGTCACACACCTGAACCATCATAATTTTTAAACTGGAAACCTGGAAATATTTGCATTTCCATTTCCTTTTTTTCAAGTTACATTCCAAGGAGTCTGTTTTAAAAATTCCCTCTTCTATTCCTTAAAGACTCCTGGACATCTCTCCTTTGTTCTTGCTGTGTTATCTGTATCCCCTTATTGATGCCTGGAGTCCAAGTCTCTCTCTCTCTCTCTCTGGATAGTCCAAAGTCACTGTAAAACAGGTCTGACCTCTGTTCTTTAATCACATTAAAGACATTTGACCTTTTTTAATAGATATAGATAACTGGACAGTGCTGGCAATCCTAGCAACCCCTTTTTCCTGTGCTTTGTCTACTAAAGGTTTGCAGTAGTGCACCTGAAAAAGAACACTCTCCATGAGACCTTATTCCCTGGCATTTACACACAATTCCTTTTAGCCTCTTTTTCCCCTTACATAAGAGCATGCTTCTGCTTGGTCATTTTCTGCAAGCAAAAATAAATCAATCTTTTAGTATCCTGGAAAATGTCATTATAAGGACTTTTCTGTGCTTGCTCTCCTTACAGATGGAGATCTCAACAGGTCTGAACAAAGTAATTCCCAGAGGCAACGTCCAGCAGCAACAGGGCAAAGGAAAAAACCACCAAACCCACATTTGACATTCATAAAGCAAAATGCACCTGTAAATGGAGCAGCCCACTGAAATAACGGGATCTGGCTCCTGTCACCAAACCTATTTCACTCCTGCCTGTAGGAGTCCAGCCCCTCGAGCCAGGTCATTCCTGTTGATCTTTGCTTCCCCAGTGGGTGCCCAAAGCCCATGATCTCCTGTGACTTTCTCATTCCAAAGGCTCCATCCCAGAGCCCGGGGCCAGCCTGTCGCTCTGGACTTGCACGTTGTCCCTGAGCAGCCCCAAGCCCGCCCTGATGCTGCAGCACCCGGCCACTGCAGGGCTGTGGCGAAGGGGGTTCCTGGCAGCCTTCGCTGTACCATGAGCAAATCCAGTACATGGGGTGAGGGGAAGGGAGCGGATGGCAATATAGATCTAAAAATCTCTGGTTCCCAGTATGAGACAGAGCAGCTGGTATGGTTTGGGACAGCCCCTGGCCTAGCCCCGGCTGCCTCTGCGCTTGCCGTCATCCCAAGGCACTCACCACGGATCTGCAGGGCGAGGAGGGAAGTGCAGGGCCGTCCTGGACCACATTTGCTCCACGGGTATACCCTTTGGGCTGTGGGGCTGGTGGCTTTACACCCCAGCTCTGGAGGCCAGCTGGTTTCCAGGAGCTGTAATCCTCATGCCATGACAGCTCCCACGTCAGGATTCCTGTTTCAGTATGTCGGTCAGGAGGAGTTGCTCAGGAAAGAAGCTTCCCCATGCTCAGCCCTCGCTGCCGTGCCTCCCAGCAACTCTGACACATGCTACTGGAGACCACCACGCTGAGCCTCACCGGCTGAGCTGGGCAAGTGCCCCAGGAAAAGGGACCAGAACGAAAACAGAGGAGATTTCATTTTGTGTCAAGGACAATCATCTCCACAGTGCCTGCAGAGCACTGGTCCATCATTTTTCTTCAAAGAAAAAAAAACCCCAAACACAACACACTAAGAAAAACCCTGCTGTTGCTTTTATAATCAGCAAGATAAAAAGAACAGTTTGCAGTGGCATTACAGGGCAGGGCTACTGCGAGAACTGCTGATCTAGGGCTGCTTTATGTGAAAAGTCTCTTTACCTCACCCTGCCAGTGCTTTGTATAGGGATTCTGGGCAGCGTTAACCATATCCCGACAGCCTGCAGGTACCTGATTTTTCCTTTTTGGCCAACCACAAACCTCAGGGGATGAGAGCAGCACTCCTCCCGGCTGAAGCGCTCTCCCCGTTTTGTGCGAGCTGCAGCACAGAAGCTGTAACCTTCAGCAGCTCGATAAAGCCGCGGGCTTTCTGTGTGCTGGCTGTTGTCAGCTGGGCTGTGCCTGGCATCCCCCTCCCTGGCACCCCTCTGCGGGATGTCCCCAGCCTGTCCCCCGGCTTGAGGGCGGCCTGGGAGTCCCGGCTGGTGGCAAGGGGCGAGAGGTCTGGGTAAGCCCAAAGCATTTAGGTAAAAGATGTGGCTGGCTACCCAGTGCTAGGGAATATTTGTGTCACTTGTCCCAAAACCAAAACATAACAAAAACCAACAACAAAAATAAGAAAAAGGTGGGGAAAAGAGGGGCAAAAATAAGAAAAAGGTGGGGAAAAGAAGAAGAAAGGCAGTGGGAACACTCAGCCGTGACAGGACACGCGCAGCACCCCAACAGCCCGGTGCCCCGGGGCTGGGCGGACTCCTACAAACCATGGGAGGCATGGCAGCCGCCTCACAGGCCTCCCAAGGGGGAGCGGCTGTGGTTTGAATCCTGCCATCAGCCACCCAGATCTGCAATTAGGCAGAGCGCTCTTTTTGAACTGTCTCTATATCTGTAGCAAGGCTGCTCAAAGCGTGTAATTACTTGGACCTGGCCGTCCCGCAGGAGCTGAGCGGAGGATGGCCATGCCAAGCTCCTCGCGGCCCTATCCCCGCTCCACGGCGCGGGCGGGTGGTCCTGGGGAGCGCAGGCACCCGGGGTGCAGCCCTGGGCGCTCCCAGGGATCGGGGGCATCGCTGGCGCCGTGCTCTGGGTGCTGGTGGCAGCTCCCACGCCACCGTAAGCTTTGCCATTGCATTATTGAGTGCTGCAACTGCTGTCTTCCTGCTGGTGTCTGCTCCGCAAGGTGCCTTACTCTGCTCTCAGTCTACCTACGGCCTCGAGAGGAGCAAGGAAAATGCCGCTTGACACTCAGATGTTTTTCTCCCGACCCCTTTCCAGTTTCTTGAATCCTCTCTCTGTTTTCAGACTCATGCGTGCTGAAGTAATTTGCGGTCATGCCTAGGTTTTGCATTGCCACTAACTCCATTAGTTCATGGATTTCTTCTTCCATGGAGTTCCTGCAGCTGCTGGTGTCTCGCTAGTTATTTTCTCATATATTTCCTTTCGAATGTGAATTGAATTAACGAGCATACATAATGAGGCACAGTAGGAAGGAAAAAAAAAAGCAGATAAAAGCTGACACAGAGCAGATGCCTCTTTCAGCCCCTGCAAGACCAATAGAGAGTGTGGGTAAATGTCAGGTGAATGAGAGAAACCAGGACATAGGCAAACAGCTTGCCAGGATTTGGTCATCAGCTACTTACATAGGCGGTTTGAAAATTCCCTGCCCTCAGGGCATCAACATTTCTCTGAGCTTCCCAAGCATTGTGCCCTTCAAGGAAGACATTGAGAAGGAGCTCATTTGCATTAGAAAAATGTTGAATAGTGTGGGAACCAACTGTTGAAGGAAGACCAGCAGAAAAGACCATCCTAAAGGAGCACAGCACATGAACACAACAAAAAAAACCCCCACACGCATGGTCAGTCTCCCTTCACCTCCTCAGTAGGATGCTCTGCCCATCCTTGCTCATTCGCAGTTAGTGCACCTTCGTTAATTAGCGCCTATCAGCACATAGGCACACAAAGCGCTCAGTGCCCAGGAGACAGTAACTCTCCCCATCAACAGCACCACAAGCTTATAACTGTGTCCTCCATTCTCTGCTCTGACTTTCTATAGAAAATTAAATGAAGGTCAAAGCCCTCATATTCCAGGCAGCCAGCAGCAGGGGCTCAGGAGCTGCAGGGAGCAACGCGAGGCTGTGGGAAGGAGCCTGCGAGCGGGAGGTGGGCTCTACACACAGGGGAAGAGGGTGTCCAGCAGCAGAGATGCCCTACTCCAGAGCAGGACGGAGACCCAGAGCTCAACCTGAGAGCGCAGCTACCTACTCCACAAAGGCACTCACCAGGCACAAAGGGTTTGATCTGCGTGAACCGCACCATGCTGCGCAAGACAGAAAGCCGGGTACCCAGCTGCAGTGAGCCCATTCGAGCACAGCACTCATCCTAGGCCAATGCCCTACACCTGCCACTTTGGCTTTCTTATTTAACCTGCACCAGCCCAGCTGGTCCCATGTCTCACTCCAGTGCAGAGTAAGAAATACCACAGCCCTCGGCACCTGTGGTGCAAAGTCCTCCTTCTTATAGGCCTTATTGTATAGTATATGGGAAGGAAAAGGTGTGCACAACTCGTGTCTGGTGGAAACACAGCTCTTCAAATCCTTCTCGTCCTCCTCCTTGCTTCTAAGGCTCGAGTCCTGCATACATTTCAAATATATGTAAATATGCAAATAAATAAATGCATGTCTCCCTCTCCCAGGTGCCATTTTCCCTGAGCTGCACGCTGCAGCAAGCGCTCGGGCGGGCACAGCTCCCTCGGTGCTGCCCTCCCACTGTCTGGGGGGACCCGGAGCTGCCGAAGGGCAAGCGAGCAGTGGCAGCCGTCCCACCGCCCGCCTGCCGCCTGCGAAGCAGGCCCCTGGCCTTTGGGCCCTGTGCTGCCAGGCCACCAGCCTGGCTGCACCTCTCAGGTACCCTCAAGTGCGTTTTTGAAATCTTACAGAAGGCCTTGGAGAATAAATGTCGAGAGGAACATACCACCCACACACACATTCTCTGCATCCTCCTCTTCCCAGCCGTGTTCAAAGACACTGTGAAATGGTTCGTAGGCTTCTGTGAACGTAGATGTTCATCGAAAATGTCTCCTTCCCGAAGCAGAGTTTCAGCCTATTTCAGAGCTTCCTCAGAAACCCCCCCAGCGAATGGCTCCGCTGGCACTGCCTCCGCTGGCTGAAGTGGAAGGGGATTTGCACTTTTTAAAGACCTCTCCCTTTCTTTTTTTTCTTTGAATCTTTGTTAGAGTGATGCAAAATTATCTTGGAAGAACTGAGGGTGTTGCCTTGTTGAAAAAAAAAATAAGGCATGAAAGATTTGTTCACTGAGTGTTTTGTTTCTGTGTTTATTTTTCAACTCTCCAAATTTCCAGTCTCCCCTGATGGTCTCCCAGGGTGAGCAGAGCCTTTAGTTAAAGGCTTGTTGAAGAAGTGAAAACACAAAATTTTTAACATAAGTGGTTTTCTCACTTCTGTTTGCCAGATATTTTATTAAGTGCTAGGAAAATAAGCAAATTAATCTTCCCACTGCTTTTATTATAAATAGATCAGGCACTTGAGGCCCTCCAGTTATTTGCAATTTGTTTCATGAAAAATAAGCTGGCTTTCAATTCTGATGTTCTTCCTGCAGAGCAAAGGAGGAGGAAGGTACAACCCTTTAGTCCTGATTTGTAGTTTGCTTTTTAGATCCACCTTCTTCCTTCTACGTGAGTCACTTCTGGCAGCTGATAGAGACGTCTTCCTCTCTGTGCATGAGGGGGGAGAGTTGCACGAGATGTCTCCAGCATCTTTTGGAGAAGAAGCCGCCCCCCTGGCCAGCCCCTCCTCCTGCAGCCACCTGTGTCCCTGGTCCCTCTGCGCGTCCTTTCATCCCTCTGCTACCCCCAGCCTCAGAGTTTCCTACAAGCACTGTGTCCCACGGGCTTTGCAGGAGGCTTTTCTTTCCAGCTCAGCCGCAGAGGCAAGATGATGCTTTCAATTCCCTTTGCCCACAGGCTCTCTCATAGTCCCACAGGGAGGTAAAAGGAAGTGGCTGTTTATTAACAGAGGATCCAAATGCAAAAGAGCTGCACAAAGTAAATCGGAGTGAGGCATGATAACCCTGCCTAAAAAACTGGTTTTGCAGGAAAAAGAAGCCAAAAGCAGGAAAAAGAGCTGTGTAGGCAAGTGCTGAGAAACAGTCAGAGAAATACAGTATTTCCTCATCTGACTTAATCATTGCTCATTTTTATGCTATCAGCCTGTGAATCCAGCACACCTCTTACGGTGACGTGATACAGGGCTGCTTTTATGGCAGTTTTTTGGGTACTCTGATTTGGTGCACATTTAAGCTACTGCTTATGTGCCCTGCCGGCACGAGAATTTCCCGGCTAGCTAAGGTACTTCTTAACAGCAGCAAAAATCTTCCTTTCTCCCTGGGCGAAGTACCTTGACCAGTCGAGGAGGTAGCAAGGTTAGCGTGCCCCGGGAAGGTCCTGGCAGGCCCCCACCCTGCACCCCTCCGGCTTCGCCTGCGAACAAGGCCAAGCCCAGAGGTGGGTGGCAGAAGACACTGGGCATTGAAGGAGCCAGAAATAAAGCTAGGGAGAGGAAGTTCAAAAATAGCTGAGCTTTTCCTGTAAGTCCGGGTTATTTATTTAATTCGTTGTTGTTGTTTTTGGTTTAGGGTTTTTTGGGTTGGTTTTTTTTCCCCTCAATGATAGGGGACAAGGAGAGGGAGAAACTTTGGGAAACAGGCAAGGGAATAAAAAAACCTTTCAAAGCAAATGGAAGGGAAAAAGAGAAGGATTTGAGAGGAACAATACCAAGCATAAGAGCTTCCCCTAGATACCTATCAGATTTTGATTATGAAGAAAGAACAGAAACCAAGAACAGCAGGAAAACCTCCTTCCCCTTCCACCCAGGCTCTCAGCGCTGCCGTTTGCAGCGGGGGCCCTGTAGCCCTCCCTGGCGCACACCCCGGGGCTGGGGCTGCTGTGCTCCCCGCTGCCAGCCAGGGACACCCTGACCCCAGGGCTCCCTGCCCCCAGACCGCCACACAGCCCTGCCGCCCTGCGCCCCATTCAATGCCCCGCTCCGGTTTCCGTGACCCCGCCAGCTGCCGCCCTCCCAGCCCATGGGACCCAGCCACAGCCCCACAGCTCCGTAGGGCAGGGCAGAACCGGGCACAGCGAGTCCAGGGCACGGGCACAGCCGGGATTTCAACAGCAGAAGCTGAGGGAGAGGAGACCAGCCCGAAAGCGAGCAAACCGAGCCAGTGCGTTGCCGACAGAGGCTGCATCTACGCTGCGAAGGGCTCCTGCGGTGCTGTGTCACCTACCGGCTTTACTCAGCCTCCGCCAGCCCCTTTTCCAGCCCTGCTGCTCGGGTGCAAACCCTCTTGGAGGGACTCGGCGGGTGAACCCAGCCCCTGCCTAGCCTGGGGAGCTGGGGGGAGCCGATCTCACACCGCCGAGACAGGCCACCACGGTGTGGACACATCTGAGGGTGTGTGCTGGTGGTAATGTATAGAGAAGGAGCAGAGATTATGTTTACACCAGGGACGGAACTACATTTCCTACCATGGTGCACGTCAGGTTAATTGCTATCTGGCGTATACGCAACCGTCACCTGGATCAAATCAGGCTCTGTTACACGTGGAAAGGCCCCCTTAGCAACACTGCCAACTGCATACACGCCTGCATTAGCGCACATGGAGTTGTGAGAGAGATTTTCAGGGAAGTCTGCTGAGACGCGGAGCTATAGCACGTTATTTTGTCAGTGGATTTCACCTGAAGATCTCGGATTGTTTTACATCGCCTCTTGTCAGCCTGACCAACTCCTTTAAATGCTCCCCCGCACCAAAGGTAGGGATGGAGACGGCAGAGAGTCACAGGGTGGCTGTTCGCAGGGCAGCCAGCGAGATGCTGGGTGCCAGGCTCTGACTTCCATGCGTAGCTCGAGCCCTGGCAGGGGCTGCCCCGGGGAGCCCTCCTGGCATGGGTGTCCCACTGATGGGACCAGACACAGCCCCCTCCTGGGGCAACAGCCGGCTTCATGTTCAGTGTGCCTCCAGTGAGCTAATGAGCAAGGAGAGAGGCTTCTCCAACCCTGCCCCCAGCAGCATCTTTAGTGAATTCTGTTTTTTCACCCCAGAAAGGGTCATAATCCGGAGAGGCACCATCACCCATCCCCTGCCACACAAGCCAGCGCTCCTTGGCTCCTGCTATCTCCAACAGCAGCGCTGCTCAACATGCTCCTCACCTCAGCCCCTGCCCTTCACCCTTATACGATGTTGTCTGGTGTGTCCTCGGTTTCCCCTGGCCCCCGTAATATCTGCTGCCCACCAGTGACACTGTGGAAGAAGCCCACACCCTGAGGTCTCACCTCTCTTTTCCACAGCCGTAAAAGGGAAAGCAAAATATTTACATTTGAATGCTTTGAAGTTTTGCAGAATAAACAAATTTCTTCCTGTGGACTGCAATGAGGAAAAAATCCACAGAATGCTCCGTAAGGTGTAATAAATCTGGCATCCATTGCATCATCTGTGCACCCATGGCAAATAATACATTAAAGACCTGAAAACAAAGTGCTCAGGGACACCGTGTTATTAAAAAACAGGGAATCAGTCTTGCTATCTTGGAAGGCAACCAAATCATCCGAGACACACGTAAAGATGGGATCAAAATCTAGTGAGAGAGCTGCAGAACTAGTAGAAGCGTGACATCAATGGAATTCACTTTAAAGGCTCCTAAAGCTGGAAACATTTCTTGTATAATGAGAGATGGTTTAATTTAGGATGCCCTTGGGGGCCTGAAGCAACTGTAAACACGTACTTATGGGTGTGAAAAATGGAAATATGCTTGGGGTGGAGGCAGCTTTGGGCCTTTGTTTGTGCTCTGAATTCCTTGCTGGCCTTGTTTCTAAATCATCATTATCACAGATCCCCAACAGCTGAGTGATCTCCAATGGAAAAATGTCAAGGCAGGCAACGTGTAAGGAAAATACCCTCATACATTAGGCAGATCTCTGAGGCATAACTTTGAAACAAGTACTGTATGAAATTACAGCTCAAGTGGATGGACTTCAATGCGGTTTCCAGTCACTTTTTAAAGCTCTCTTGGAAAGCTGTTTAAATGAGATTTAGATAAGGCTGAGGCTCGACTGTGCGGTTGTCAAGGGAGGACATCCACACACACCTTATCAATGACTGACTTGGGGGGACGCTGCTCACTTGTGTTTGGATAGCGTCTCGGCCCATACCAAAACCCCGGCGGCGATTCTTCAGCCGGGCTGTGCTCTATAGAGGGTTGCGCCAACCGCTGGGATCCCTTGAACACCCAGGGACGGCGGTAGCCAACTCTAAGCCGTTTGCGTAGGGCTTTTCTCACCTCCTTTTGGCTGCTTGGGGCTGAGCATCACATTGTAGTTACTGTTCACCTTCCGCCTCCGGCTAAAGGACCCAGAAGGGAGCCAAAGGAGGGGGAAGCAGCCTGTGCCACCCGAGGGGTCCGAGGCAGAGGCACCTAGATGTACCGTTGAACATCCTACCCCTGCAGCCCACTGATTAGTTCAGTCCGCAGCTATTCCGTGTTTAAAATATCCTGGGCTAAAGACCAAGACAGAGGGGACCGGTTCCTGGCCGGACTGAGCACACCTGCAGCAGCGGAGAAGAGAGCTATCAGTGACCCTGGGAGCACCCCAGCTGGCCTCGCCTGCCCTCTGCCACGCAGCCGCCTTCCTCGTGTTTCAAGGCTCGTTGCCCTCTCTGGTGAGGTGATGCACGGGGACCCCCAGTGCCCCGTGCTCCAGCCTTGGGGTGCCGGGAGCACAACGGGGAGACTGGCTTTGGGAAAGTCACCTCTTCAGTTGCCTACTGGACTGCTAAAGGAACCTGTTTTTTTCTTAAAGAAAAAATTAAAAATATTTTTTTTTAAATTATCAGTAAATATTTTGCAAGACCTGAGGCACAGAAACAATCAGGTCTGAAACCTGCAACATTTGGGCAGCCACGTTTTTCACATTTAGGTGTAACTTCCCTCAGCGAGCGTGACTTAGCCTCCTGCGCCCTTATGAATGAGGACTCTTGAAGCCTACCTAATGGGAATCAGAGCTGCAGAGCTGGGGAAAAAAAAAAGAAGTTTAAGCAAACACAGGCTTTTTAATTTATTTTTTTAATGAAAGCCCCAAGTGTCCTAGTAGCGAGGCTGGTGCTGGGGGGCGGCAGGGGGAGCCCCGTGCCGCAGCCTGGCCGCTGGTGCGGGTGCCGCAGTCACCCCGCCCCAGCACCTCGCCCGGGGTGAGCGGTGCCCGCCTGGCCGTGGGCGGCCGTGGGCCTCCCGGGGCACCCGAGGCAGGCAGTCCCTGACGCTGGCTCTCACTCTCAGCGCGGGCTGAAAGGCGGCAGGAAAGGAGGCTTGTGCGGATGGCGGCGGCTCCCTGCATTGCCATGGCAACACATCTGCTGCCTCCATTTCCCCGCTCCCTGCCAAGGGAGAGCTCCAGCCCCGCCGGCGTCAACGCCAGCCCAGGAGAAGTCCGAGTCCCAACAAAACACCTTTTCACCGGTCCCTCGCTCCCCAGGCCGCAGCTCTCTCTTCAATGGCTGCAAAGCCCTTTCCTCTCCTACAAAGAGTTTGCCTTGCTGCTGCTGCTGCCCTGCTCATGCAAAGGCCACATAACCCCAAGGACGCAGGTGCCCTTGCAGCATCGGAGCCAGCAGCACCCTTCCCTGCCATGGGGATCGTCACACCCCACGGGACGCAGGAGCCCCCTGCCTCATCACCTCACTTTTTTCCAGGCCTGCAGACTTATATTTGCTCCCCTCGGAGGCTTGATGAGTGTCGAGTTTTCCTTTCAGGTCCTTTTCATAGGTTTCCCATGAACGACCTTTTGCTTTGGGAGATTTATGGCAAACCTCCGCCAACGAGTAGGCGCAAGCTCAAGCTCCTGTTGATGCACCGGTTGCTCACCCACCAAGTCCCAGCCTCAATTCCCTGAAGAAAACACCCACAAGTACTTGGGTGCTCACAGGAGAGCGTGGGTTAAGGTGCTAAGAAAGGATTCCCACCGCTCTGGAGGGGTTGTGAACGGCAGGGCTCCTGCGGCAGAGCTGGACCCTTGGTGCCCGAGGGGCCCAGATGCTGGCGCCAGCCAGGGCGAGCCCCTGGTGCAGCTGGTTTCTGGCACTGGGCGCAATCAGCAGTTTGGAAGCAGTTCCTCTCCGCTTTCACAACTTCTGCAGAAATAATTGCTGGCGAAGGCGAAGCGTGCGCTCGGTGGTTCCTCCAGCAGCTTATCAGGGCGTCCACGCGGAGCTCCCGGGAAGGGCCGCTGGGGCAGGAGGAGCTGACGCTGCCTGCTTGGCTGACCCAGCCCTGAACCGCAGGAACACTTGGTTGCTCTTCCACTGGACAAACGCCAGGCTTTGCAAAGCCATCTCCACCAGCTCAGAAAGTTACTTTTCTCTTCTAGTCAACCAATTCATGCCCCTGATAATGCGTCTGGTTAAAAAAGCTCGCCTGGCTCCAGGCTTCATAGACCTTTTCAGCACATTGAAGCAACGGGGGTAAAATCCCCGGAAGGTTTGGCTGTGCTTTCAAAGAGCATTTTAGCCACCAGCTGGGAGCACAGCTGTAATAGTATTTATTTACCATGTCTTACCCCACCCAGAGCCCTCTGACGTGCGGGTGGCAACAGGGAGACGGGTGGGTGCTCCCAGAACGCCACACGTTGTACACTGAAGCCTTGTAGTGAGGATGTAGCAATGAATTTCTTATATTGAAAGAAAATATTAACTTCTGTCCGTTTGAGCCTGGTAGTCTCCTCCCGCTCAGCACAGCCAGTGCAGAGGTGCTGCAGCCAACAGGAAAGGAAACTGCCTCATGGGTGGCATCGCCTTCACAACACAGGAGGGAGGTGCGGCTCTGCTCGCCCCAGCCGCCCTGCACCCCACCCCGGCGAGGCTGTCCCGCTCACCCTCCACCCCGGCACCGCAGAGCATCGGTGCCGCCGGAGAGGGTAAATGAGCTCGCCGGTCTCACCCGCACTGATCCTGCCTGCGTTCGCTCCTGGCACCTCGGCTTCCAAAAGTTACTCTTTGCCAAGGGGATTTCTTTGCTCTGTGGTTTTGTTTGCAACTTGTTCTGGACTTG
Source organism: Anhinga rufa (assembly GCA_013400875.1). Taxonomy (NCBI): domain Eukaryota; kingdom Metazoa; phylum Chordata; class Aves; order Suliformes; family Anhingidae; genus Anhinga; species Anhinga rufa. Next base: position 43,343 of record VZTV01039481.1, on the reverse strand, counting down.
TAAAAATCTAATCCAGCTTCTAGCTGTAGCCAGCAACTTCTTCCCAAGGGTAACCTTGTGACTGTACTGAAGTTCTGTGCTTCTTTAACTACTTTCTTCTCTCTGCTCGCAGCAAGGAAACAGGATGTCACAGCTTTGCCAAAATATTTTACTAAATAAAAAGAACGGCAGGCAGTCTCCACAAGCCAGCCTAACAGTGCCACATGACCCCAACTGGCAAGAGACAAGGGTTACATTTAAATTCAATTTTAATTCAGCAAAACATCAACACTTATTTACCACAGTTCATAAAATTCATGTGACAAAATACCTCCGACAGACAGATTAGCAGCCCTCTTACTCCAGCAATGTAAAAGCACAACAAATCAAGTCAGCACATGTTCCGCAGTATCACACCAGGCTGGCAGCAACACATGCACTAGCAAGTGACTCCTCGCTGAAATCTCGGCATGCTCTGGGGCTCTCAAGGCATCTGGCAGTCCTAAAGTCCCTTGCCACCTCTGCCTTGTTCCCGGGGGACCTTCCAGTTGTCTGAAGTAGCTAAGGGTCCACCTTTAGTATAAGCTATACATGGCAGCACTGTAAAGGGACGCGGCCACGCACGTCCCGTTCGGGCCGTTGACATTGGCTTTGAAGGAAGCACCATCTTGCCGTTACCGTTCCCAGCGCCCGTGCCACTGCCGCCACGCCACATCAAGGATGTTGCTAGATGTGCTACCCAGACCCCCCCAGTTCAGGTGCAGCTTCATAAGCCTTGGCAGCAGAGGAGATGATAAAATCATGCTTGATAGCAGAATGGTTCAAGCTTGCCTGCAATGCAGGCGTTTTACTCCATCCCTGGGATCGCGCACCTTGCTAGTGCTGCCCGTGGTAGTGCCTGGGAATCTGGCCCTGGCCTAGAGCCACCAAAGGCCACTGGCCATGATGGCCACACTCCTTGAGGTGATTGCCCTTGTTTTCTCATAGGAAGCACAACCTCTGGGCACACTTGGCTCCTCCCTGGCCCGGGACAGGTGGAGGAAGCCCTGCTCTGAAAGCCAGCCAGCTCCCGCTCAGGCCTGTCCACCTGCGGACACGCGTGAGGACCCAGCATGGCCCCGCCGACCACCACGAGCAGCCCCGCAGCTTACTCGCCAGAGCCAAAGCCATCAGCCACAGCCCAGTCACACCACAGCCTATTTAGTGTCGAGACAGCGATAAGAATGCAACCCCTCTGCCAGAGCAAGCTCCTTCAAACATGTGCCTGGAGCCAGAGGCCTGCAGCGAGGTCCTCATGCTGGTCTGGGCTTCCTTATGTAGAAGCTCTGGGGCCGCTGGCATCCATCGTGCATCTGCTAAACCTCCCATCGCCCTGCGGCACGCCAGCCCTCTCTGATCCCAGCGGGGCTGGGGCAGGTCCAGCCCGGATTTGTCCTCCGCCCCCAATGCCACAGACAAGAGCATGGTGAAGGGCAGGACACGTGGTGGGAAGTCGGGAGCTGAGCCCGGGGTGCGCGAGCCCCCGTGGGTGGAGGTGGACGTGCAGAGACCTGCCGCGCCGAGCCGCCCCGCCGGCGGGACACTGCCTGTCCGGCCCTGCCCTGGCGCTGCCCCAGGGGGGAGGAGAGCAAGGGGCTCGTCCTCGCCCTGCCAGCAGCCCCGCTCCGGTGGCAGCCCCGGCCTTTGCCTGTGGACCATCGCGCCCATGCGCCCGCTGCTCACGGGGACGGAGGCGGCAAGGGGGAAGACCCGCAGCCTTGGATGGAGGGGTATTTCTGAGGCAACCACAGATGAAAAAAAAGAGAAATGGAAACGTCTTCTTCTTCATCTGAATCTTCAGGGCTTCACGTACGCTCCAAAGGAGAAGAGAGGACGGACATGCAATCTTCTCACCATCACCCACGCTATTGAATGCAATATATGAAGGCATACAAGCAAACCGTCACGGTTACTGGGAATTAATAGGAACTATTTGGCATGAAGTGACGGACAAACTGGCCCCAGCAGTGCTGCGTGCCCGTGAGCAGATGGCAGAGCTGCTGGTGGGGATGCGGGGCGGGGGTTTCTCAGGGCACGGTATCTGCTCTGGTTAACTCCCGCTCCCCAGCATGCATCTTCAGGAAACCGAAAGAAGAGGTTTGTCAGGGCTCAGCTAGCTCAGGCTGTGAACTTCTCCTGCCACCAGCACACTTAATATACAGGGCGACATCTGCTCCGGCAGCGTGATCTCATCACCCCAGGGATCCCCGCGGCGGTTTCGCCCGTGCCGTCATTCCCATCCCGCCCTGAGATGGTATCTCCTGCAGGGCTGGCGGGAAGGAGCAGGGCTGCGAGGAATGGACCAGCTTTCCCAGCCCTCTGCATCTTCACCAGGAACAGCCCGGAGGTTAAGAGCAGGCACCGTCAGCGAGGCTTCCTCCTACTCCTCTGCGAGACCCGCCGTGCCCCAGGGGCGGCGTGTCCCCGGTGCCAGCTCGCCACAGGGCTCATCTGCAGGCAAAGCCGGCTCGGGGTGCCGTGCTTGCTGCTCCCCTCCTCTCCCTGTGACCCCAAGGATCAAAGCGGAGCATTTCTTGCTCCATCTTGGCTGGACAGCCTTTTCTCGGTATAAAAAACCAAAACTGAAACACACGGTTACTTCCAACTTAAAGATACAGAGAAACGAGGAGAATGTCCCATACCAAATGCAGCACGAGCCCATCGCCTTTGGTCAGGAGATTTATAGGGGGTTACGTCAGACGCAAGGGCTAACGGCATCATTTCCCTCAGCAGCGCAGGCACGCCATCGACGGGGGAGGCAGGAGCCCTCGCCCTGGCTGCCGGCTGCGCGGGGGCCGGTGCGGGAGCGGGAGCGGGGCTGGCGGGACCCCCGGCATCCCCCGCGCTCCCTGGCAGAGCACCGGGACCGGAGCGGGGGAGCTGCTCCCGCGGGACAGCTTCTTTCAGCCAGCTGCCGGCGCGAGGGAGTGGAAGGAGGTGTGCAGGAAGCAAGACCGTGTGGCTATAAATCCTGTCAAGTCTAACGATGTTTTTTCAAGCATATTTTCCTGACTTCCCTCCCAAGGGATCAAACCCAAAAGATGGTTACGTCTGATCTTTGGGTAACCCAGAAACAAAACGTTTCCCACACAAATAATCACATTGCAGTCTGACAATGTTTATTATTAAAAAAGAGCGTTTTATTTCCTTTTTTTTCTGGGTGTACTATATTGCAACATAACACTACGCAGGTCTATTATCATATTAAGATTCTTGCTACAGAATTAAAAGTTTGTCCATTTGGTCAAATTTCAAAGTTTCTCCTTGGCATTCTTACAGGACTTGTCACCACTTGCGCACATGAATTAGCAGAAGTGCCAGGAATGTGATATGAGACTTGGAGCGGGTGCTTTCCAATCAGAATTTGAAAGAAACGTTGGGCTGGCTAGATGCAGGAGGTCAGCACAAATATCCATCCTAATTTTGACAAAGGAGGAGATGCACGTCTCCAGATTTTGATCACAAAGTAGATTTGCTTTTCAGGCTTAATGTACTATGAAGGTTGTCTTCTTATTTTTGATGCACTCTTTGTCATCTCTGCTTCTGTTACCAAGGAAGATTTGTATTATTTTTGAGCAATAATGTGAAATGCCTCGCTTGTATTCTGGAATTGTCTTACTTGTTAGGCACCTGATTAATGTAAGTAGTTATACAAACTCATACAAACCATGCCTAAAGTATTATTCACAAAACGTCCATCCATTCTAAGCCAAATACTACAGGTCACAGAAAAGTCTAGTGCACGTTGCATGTGAATATACATATGAGCAGTACATGAATCACTGAGTAAATATGGCACTTTTACATATTTTCCTGGATGTCATACAGAATTAGGAAACAATCTTCCCTTAGCTGACGCATTTCTAAAATACTGTAATATGGTTTTGGAAAATACACCCCACAGACTAGACAGTAAGAGGTTTAGAAAAGTCAACAGTGCAGCTACCTGAGTTTGTTTCATTAAGTTTAAGCAGTTAACAGTAATGCGATATTTTATCAACCACTGCGAGCCTGAGGGTTGTCTACCCACAAAAGCCATGCCGCCTAACCCTGCTATAGATAAAGCAGCACAGCTCTCCAAGCACGGGGCTCGGCAAGGTGGAGAACTGACCTAGCGGCTCAGCACCTCCAAAGCGACCTGTCCTGCCTCCTCCGTGCCCGGACCCCGGCTGCAGAGCCCTGTCCCCTTGCTACTCCCACCCTAGTGTCCATCCGATCCTTTGGAGAGCTGATCCAGCAGAAAATGAGTCCCTTTTTTTAACTGACTCAGTTTTCTGCTGGCTTAAAAAGTCGATTTGTCCTGTGGAGGGATCAGACCAGCACCAGACCAGTAAGGTACAAGAGGAGCAGCTGGAGCACGTCGGCAGGAACGGGGAGCACGGGAGGAGGCCCTTTTTGGTGGCAGTGAGCTGTTAGATTGACTAACCTGTCTCAGCAGACCAAACCCTTGGAGAAGATACAGTTATTAGCGTGAAAGTGCTTAGACCGGTATAGTTTATTCCTATCTAGAAGGTGAATAAAGATATACCAGCACAAGGCACTTTATACTCATGTAACTGTGTCCACATGAGGGGTTGCACTGGTATAATCAGTAACAAACAAAAACCCCGCATCCCCTAAGTGATGTATTTACAAAAACGGCGTAGAACAAGCCTCCAACCTTCAGTTACGAGGTCTGCATAACTTCCGTTCAGAAAATAGACCACAAACTACACATGAAACAACATTAGACACAAAATAAATTAAGGAATTAAAATGCTACATCTAGGAATATAAAGATTTTAAAAAAAAAAAAAACTTTAAATGTAATCCCGTATTTAAAACCTAAGTAAGAGAACTATACAGCCCCACCGATTACATGGACATTTTAAACAGTTTACATTCATCAGGGACAACAGCACTTTGGTTTACATAATTAGGTTAATATGAGCAATGAAAGATTTCTCTCCCTCACATTACATCAAAGTGATATACATTTAGAATATATGTACTGCCAAGCTGTTCCAATAAGTGCGTTCCATACACGAGTAAGAGTAGCTCTCACAATAGCTACATCAGCTACGCGTCTTTAATAGAACTAAATCAAACCCCTTTAAAAAAGCTTGCTTCGCTTCCTTTATGCCTGACCCGTTTTTGATTAATCACATGGATCTTCTCCAGAACACAGCCAAGCGCAAAAAATAAGTCTGCCTTGGTGCTGTGGCAAGCCCACATACCAGATTGCATAGCACACCCTGGATTCATGAGGAAATTCTCATTTTAGTGTGTCTCCCCACCTTTATAAGTCAGACTCTTAAAACAACAGTATGCTTTTGTGCCAAGCTCGAGAACCCAGATTAACCGTAGCTCAAGACATGCAATGGCAGTTAGAAAAGGTTTAAGAGCAACCAACCTGACAGTCATCAGACAATTATTTTACATAACTTTAAACAATCCGCAGCTCAAGCTCCGCAATTTAGAAACAGCATTGCCTCCTGGAGAAAGAAGTACTTATTCTTAGATATTTTTGCTAAGCGTTTATCCAGTGCCTGCATCTGATTCAAACATGTGTTGTTGGATAGGATGAAGAGATCTCCTCCCAGCAAAATATTTTACTACCATACGGTTATTTTTTATTAGCTTAAATTAGCTTGTGAGCAGCACATGAGTTATCATACACCTGCCAAACTTGCCTAAAAGAAAGCAAATGGCTGGATTAAACAAACAACTGAACATGGCTTCAGAGGACAGAGTTCCCAAACTGATGCATAATCATTACAGATTATTACATTATTTTAAAAAGCAGGCTTCCAACTGTATGATTTCCAATTTAATTACCAGCTGGGAGATGAAAACATAGCCTTCATCACTGTCCTCTGGTAGGCTGAGACTTTTGAGAAGTTAATGTATTCATTTAATCTCATTTTCGCAGATCTGCGAATGTTCCTGCGCTAAGCCTGGTTATATGATACCCAAGCTCAATTAAGGAGCGTATTAGACGCTATTTCCGTGTCAGAAGCTTTACAAACTAAACATGATTGCACTTTTTCTGGATCCCGTTCCTGCAAGGTGCCAAGCATCCCCGTGGGGAAGTGAACTGAGGGGGCAGAGGGCACTTTCTCCCTTGCGGGACGGGGTGTTTAGTGGAGGATGGGGATTTTTCAGGATAGTGTTTCATCTCGCTGGGTTGACGTTTCCAACACAGTGAGTTCATTGCACCCCTTCTATTCAAGTTAGCAGGAAATGGGCAGCCGCATCCCTTTGCACTGTTCGGAAAATCTTCAACGTGAGTCACTTTGGTCCTGACTCCTCTGTGAATTGTGACCTCACTCTTCCTGCACCAGAGAGGAAATCGCAGTCAGTGCCTCCTGCTCGGCGCGGTGAGTGAACGGAGAGCTAGACTGAACTTGCCAAAGGCCCCGAAGGAGTTCTGCTTGCTCCCTCAGACCCGTTACAGTACATAAAGAACCTTTTCCACTTGCTTTGACCATCTGAGAATACCATGTCATAAATAAAAAAGGATGGTCAACCCAGATTTGATCTTGTTAGATGTTGAACACCTTCTACTGCCACTGAAGAAAAGAGGAAACTGGGCATTCAACACCTGCAGCACCACCCGTTGAAGACCACGTCCTAAGGGATTAACAATAACCAGGAAGACAGTATAATAATCTATAACAAATTATGCAACCCAAAACATACAGCTTAAACACAGTTCCCCTGTTGGGATTAGGCAAAGGAAAAAAAAAATCAGCAGATAAACCCATTTACTTTTACCAGTAAAAATTAAGTTACAGATACCCTTGTTCTCAGGGCAAAACAAATTTAAAAAATATCTTAAAACAGTGAAAAAATACAAGAAAATTTTATTTAAAAATATATGTACTCCTTACTCCAAATTTGTTTGTACAGAAAGGATTTGTCTGAAAAAGAAGAAAATAATGACAAACTAAATGCATATTCGGAGTATGCACTTTCTACAGCGTATTTGGTAGAAGCGTTATTTCTGTAAAACTGAGCGAGAGGAAGTTAGTTATTCAGCTTTCATTTGTTCCCTGACATCAGAAGGCAACGTTTCAAACAAGGTGTCCTCTACAGTGAAACCAGTCCGCTTCAGAGCTCTACATTCACCGAGCTCAGGTGGGAGGATTTCAAAGTGATTGCCTTTAATATCCAAGTAGGAGAGGAATACCAAATTACCAATCTTAGGTGAAAGGACTGACAAGTTATTTTTCCCAATTTTCAGAGTCTTAAGTTTTTTGCAAAAGTACAGTTCATCGGGCACGCTCTCCACTTTGTTGCAAGTAATGGAGAAGTATTGTAAACTCTGCAGAACTCCTATTTCGGGTGGGATAAAGCGAATGTCATTGTAAGACAAATCCAAATATCTGATTTTGTTGCATAGGAATAGGTGGGATGGAAGAACCTCTATTTTGTTATGGCTGAAGGAAAGCCGCTCGAGACTAGTGAGTTTCTTTATATGCTCTGGGATGTATGTTATACTGTTGTACCACAGCTTTAGGATTGTCAGTTTTCGCAGATGTTGAAAACTTACTATTTCTTCAATGGATTTGAGGTTGTTTTCCTTTAGATCCAATTCCTGAAGGCTGAGAAGGCTGAAGACTGCATGAGGAATGCGCTCTAAATCACAATGAACCAATTCCAGCTGTGTCAGGTTGACCATCTTCTTCAGGTTGTTGAGCATCACTAACTTAGTGCCGTCATTATGGATGCACAATTTTTGCAGGTGACTTGAAACATCGACTGCAGATTGTGGGATTTTGGACAAATTACTCTTTATGTAAAGAACTTTAAGGCTTTTGAGCTCCCGAAAAGACTCCAGTGTAATGTTTTTGGAAATATCGTGACTTAGGGAGCCAATTAAATAGAGCTCTTCCAAATTTCTAAGGCCATACATCCAGTGTGGAAGTTCTCTGATGTCGTCAAACTTGACACTCAAGATCTTGAGATTCTCCTTCAGAAACGCCAAGGCGGCACTGTGGATCTTCACAGAGCATTGGTGCAATGAGAGCTCCTGGAGATTGTCCAACTGTGCAATGGTTGCTGGTATCATTACATTATTAATTATTTCAAGTTTTAAAGATTGCAGCTCAGTAATTTCAAAAACTGTGTCTGGTAGTCCAGAGAGCATGAAAAGCTGTAGCTCCAAATGGCTATGGGAGTTCGTCTGTAGCCTCTGTCGCAGTTTATCTGCAGTCCACTCGTTGTTTAGGTTCAGCTGTTTCAGCTTATTTTCACTGACTTCAGACAGGAAGACAGCAAATCGCTTGGAGTAGAGAGGATCATACTGATCGATCATATGAAGCATAAAAGCAAAGTCATTCTTCACATCTGGGATATCATCAATTCCCGTCTCTTGCCGAACATATTCAAAAGAATATTCTTTCAGTGAACGATAGAACAACCAGTATAGTGTGTAAAGGCATGTAAGGCCGTAGATGCTGACAAAGCACAGGTAGCAGTAGGAAAGTTTAGAGAATAGATGTGCCATCGTGTGATTACAGCAGAAGTTCTTATATCCTGTCATGTCTTCTATATCGACGTTACAGACTACTGTAAAATTAACTTCTGAGACAAGCGCTGTGTTGTAAGCAATAATAATAAGGAATTTAATTACCTTAAGTACAGTCTGGCGAACGTACATGACATAGAGTATGTCACCCTCCTCAACGTGCAGTCTAAATTTCTTCACCTTTTCAAACAGCGCTTTGGCCTGTTCGCCTTCTTTCTTATCTAATGCCCCAGGTGTTCCCTTATCCACAACTAACTTCTCAGGGATTGATTTTAAAGACTGTGTCTTGACCAAAGTGCCTTCAGTGCTTGGCTGGATAGTATTAGACTTGTTTATGTTGTTCTTCCTGTTATCCTTCTCTTCAGAGTCTTCCCCTGACACTTCGGATAAGGCTCTTGTTGTCCAGGGAGAATCAAAACATTTCCCGAGTATTGAAATGAAGTGTTCAATTTTGGAGCTCGATCCAGGGAATTTGAACCAAAAGTTACTACACAGCATGAAGACCAGTGTGTGTATAAGGACAAGGTAAGGGAAGTACTTGGCATACCAGTGCAGGGCACGCTCATAGCACACCTGATTTATAAAGCTGTATTGCTGAAGGTCCAAATCAGTCTTCAGTCCTTTCATTTCAACTGTAGCTGGAGGGGTGGATGGCTTGGGTGGAGGAAGGGGGGTCGTGTCTGGGATTGTGTTAAAAACATTCGAACTATTGGATTGGTTCTGGCAAGGCTGTATGCGCTTTGGAAGGCATATTATCTTGTCTTGCATGACCTGAAACACACAAAAAGATATATTTTAAACTGATGTACAAACAATGGTGGCAGTACCAATGGGTAGCTGTCCTTGGAGTTCCTCCAGCTGCCAGGCATTCCTCCCCACAGCCTGGCACTTGGCCCCACAGGCTGTGCTGCTATTATTATTATTATTCCCAACAAGACACTTGTTCTATACGTCAAGAACTAGGTCACCCCTTTTCATCTATGGTTAGCTTTCCATAATTTGAATAAGAGGGCATTGAGATAATCCAGAAAAAGGACAAGTGTGGGTAACGCTTCCAGAAAAGACCAGGGATCTCCTGCATTACTCTCCCCAGAGACAGACTGTTCTTGCCAGGCGTAATCATCTTGGCTACACAATGTTCAGAGATAGCTTAGGCTCGAAAGCAGCATAACTGCATTCATGTGGCTGTACGCTCACACTGTGATGTCTTATCACACTGAAAATGGCTGACAAAGAGCTAACATGGGCATATCTATGCTGGGACATTATTATCTTCAGTCTTAATAAAGATAGATAGGGATAATGGAGAATTGACGGCATTTGTGTGTGTGTGCACATGGATATCATTTTTATTCAGTTTCTCACACATATACATAGAGTCCTCATACCACACACCTGTGGTGAAAATACAAGTAGCCCTGTCCTTAAGTCTGTCTACAATGCAAAAAACCTCAACCTTCTTAATTTGGGCTGGCCATCCATGTTGGCCAGCTGAGGTCAGAGCACCTTTAGGGACCAATCACCTTTGGTTTAACTTGGGATAACAGTTTGAGTTCAGTGCAAGGCTCCCTATAGGTCTGAATTTAATATGTTAATCCATGTGATAAAACAAGGAGCTCTGCTATTTGCCCTGAATGACTAACTGGGATTAGCCCAAACTAAGAATGTGTGCGTAGTGTAGATGTATCCTTCAACATCCATGACATCATGGTTGTTGAAAGCACTAAATATAGCGTATGCAACAAGAGCTACCAAAATGAGATCCTCCTTGATGATCCACCCTGGTGCAGGGAGACGATGAGATGACACCACACGTGTTTTCAACAATATCGGTGCTGTAACTGTTGACACATCAAAAACTCCTGCAGTTAATCTTTCTCTGTAAATGCTGACCTAATATACACCATTACTTACACCCTGGATTCATGCCTCTGGTAATAAATTGGAATAAAAAAAATATCCTGTTATTTGCAGTGTTTCCACATGTTATTTTCCAGTGTGGTTCATCCAATCAAGCAGGTAAACTTAAAAATTAACAAATGTTCTACTTTGTGTGCTTAAGCAAACACTTAGCTACTAATGCAAAATTCAGCCCTATATAAAGAGACTTTTAAACATGGATATCATATCTTTTCAACTGAAAATATTTGAAATCGGAGAGTGCAGGCAAAACTACAGTTGATTTCGCATTAGATTTGGGACATAGTATGTGAAAATCTCAGGCCATCTAAGTGAGCAAATACCCCTGAAATAAGAGCTCTGTCAATGTGTCCCTTTAGCTCCATTTCTAAGTAATGCCAAGAAACATGAGATTCATGTCTGAACTAGTACTATAACTTTCTATTTTTGTGGAGTCCATCGTAAACAGTATTTTCCGTTTCTTTTCAGTTTTTGTCTCTTTAGCAAAACGTAACTGACAGTGATCGACAGTAATGTCAATTGTTTACATGTAAGCACCCTCAGATATGCTTTGGAATGGAAGAGGCATAATATTAGTTGTGGGTGGTGTTAATAAAATAAGCATATTAATTTCAAATATCTTTGAAGCATAGAGACAAAGAATATTAACATTTGCCAAATAAAGAAAAACAGAAATTACAAAATTATGTTTTTCAAACTTCTAAACATAATAATGGTAACAAATATGAACTTAAGTCGATCATCTGGTTTGTTATGTCAAATTGTGGTGAAAACAGGCATCCAGGCACAAGCCAAACGAACAGGTCTTATCTTCGCTGGCACCGCTCCATCAACTCTAGTGCAACTCTGCTGATTTACAGCTGCTAAAAGTCTGGTCTGTGTTATTTGATGTTGCTACCTAAACAGCTTTAATCCTGGGACCAGCAAATTTTTGCTTTGTTCGTGGTGAACCCAAGAGATAAAACAAGACGTGACACCATCATTCCAAGGACCTTCCTTGTTTGTGGTGTTCTTTCAGCACCCCTGAGAGTACCCGCCTCGCCTCCATCCCATTTGATTTACCTGTAACGTGCACCCAAACACACCGATCATCAGCATGGCGACGGAGAGATAGTCCGTGAACACATCCCACCAGGGCTTCAGCACCCTGAATGCCGGCTGCTGCTCCGAGAACTGGCGAAACTCGGTCACGGGAATCATCGTCCTGCAAAAGAGTAAGGCCAGTGCTCAGCCTTCTGCAGCCCATACCCCTCAGTCTGTGCAAGAAATAACTCCTGTGGGGTTTGAAAAAAACTGATCTGGAAATGAGAAGCCCAGGATAAAAGTTCCCAGCTACCCCCAAGCAGTCCCTCTGACACCCTGCCTCAGAAGAGGGATGCTCGTGCTGTCCCCCTGCTGCTCCTGTGGGGAACGGAGAGCAGGACTGGGGTCCTGTCCATGCAGGCAGGCAAATCCCTCTCTGCATCGACTCCCACCGTACCCAATGGGTCAACGAGGCCTTCTGAATCCCTGAAAATCAGGCTGTTCTGTAAATAGAGACATTCAGCTTTACCCACGTTAGCCTTGATCTCAAAGGTCTGGCTAAAATGCTCATCCTGCGCTCAAATTTCACAGGCCCTTTTAGCTATCGTGTTTCATTCACTTAATTTTATTCAGGGATGCTTTGGAATATTTGTGTGCATACTCACTGCAGTTTAAAATCTACTATGTTTTGAGTGCAAGTTGCTAAAGTGCTTTAGCTAACCAAAACTACAAGCAGATCAAGGGCTTTATCTTCACCTCAGATGTCGAGGCTTACATCATCACCTCCTCTGAAAAATCAGCTAAGACATGAGCATGTACAGGCAAAGCAACTGATTTTAAAGCCTACAGCATATTGTGTAACTGAATCCCTGAGCTCAAACCAGTCCCGAAACTCCCCAATAAGTTATGATGGAAAGATAAATTCGCATGGGAATGGAACAAAAATACTCCCAAGAGCAATTTACAAAATTTGCTCTTTAACTAACATTGCAAACGCTCACCACAATCACTTCATATCACAGTAATATTGGAAGAGTCTATAATCCTGATTCAGCTCAGCACTGGAACCCATTAGTGTGGGTTTGGTGCCATCCAGCTGTGTGCAGGCTTAGCGATTATCGCACACTTGCTGATATGCTGCCCAGGGACTTAAGGGATTCAGTTCATTCAGAGCCGGGGATCCAGCAGGGAAGGATTCAGGCCCTAACGGCTGCAATTCATCACAAGCGTATGGCCATCCCAAGAATTTATAACTGACTCCCACTACACTGGCCATACTTGAGTGGAAAGATGCTCAGCTTGACACCTTCGCGGGGACTGCTGTGCCTCTGCCTGCCCAGCCGATCCTCAGGAGGTACCACAGTCCCCAAAGGCACAAGGTGACCTCTGCAAAAGAGCTTGGATTAGTAGCTGGGCTGGAGCTTTGCAGCCTTCTGAGTGGATAGCATAAAAACTTCTTAACCCTTGCTCCCTGCTCCCCTCTCCTCTTGCAACCCTCCCACATTGCTTTAAGCACTACTTGGCCAGGTAGGATAACATCTCTCATTCAGCCTCTTGCCCTTCTAAAAGCTGTCCCCAGGATGCACGCCACAATGCCAGATGAAACCGCACACACCTCTCGCACGGCTAGCGATCCCCAAGAGAAAGACTGTCCTCAGCAGTGCTTGCAAATTAATAGACAGCCAGTGAAAACAATGGCAATGCAAGCCTGTCTTCACGCAGCTGGGTCGGAGGCTCGGCAGTGTCCGTGCCAACAGGCCTGAATTGCTGCAGTGGTGGCGAAGGAATGCAGCGTTCGCTATTAAATTACACGCAGCCAGGAGCTGCAATTCTGATTTTTGTGTGCCTGCCTTGCAAACCCTCAGCAGACACATCAGGGAAGATATACCTCTACAGCAGGCCGCAGTTCACGTAGCTGCTGGGACAAACCTTTGTTGCCTTTCACATTTCTTTTAGAAATACTGGTGGAAAAAATGGGTCTCATAAATTAGAGGAGCCCCACGCAGCTTGAAGTACATGCCCAGCACTCCTTCAGCTGAGCCCGGGGAGAGGAAACCCTCCGCTGGCAGCTCCCAGTGGCGCCTGAGCTGAAGAACATCACGCACCGATCTCCCTTCCATTTCACTGCCATTGGTAAGGAATTACCCTCCTCTTTTTTACTTCCACATAAAATGTAGGTGACTGGCAATAGCTGCTGGTAAGCTTTAAAAAAATAATTTTTCTTTCAAGCATTGAATAACATAAAAAATTCTGAAAGGAATATACTAATACAAATGTTAGCTAACCAGCTGCCACGCAACAGTCCTGCTCAAAGCTTTGTAACACATATACCGCCGTCGGCTCAGGTCTTGCGGCCAGTTAGCTGACTGGAATGCCATCGGTACATGCAAGAATACGTATCGACAGATTGCTTTAAAATCATGAGGGTTTGACATTTTCTTTTTTCTTCCCCCTTTAATAATGGCTTATGAGTTCTTTTTCATCTTCTGATGCCACAGCCTCTAGGGACCCTATTTGTAAGGTTTTTCCAAAAGTATAGACAACTCGAGTGTCAGATAAGACACAATCACGTGTCCTACAGTGGAGCCTCTTGAGGAAAGAGGAGCGCTCGCATGCTCCAAAGCATGCGGAGACCCAGGTCTCGCTGGTTAGATGTCTGAGCAGCTCCGTGGATCTCAGCCATGGTGTTATGAAAGTCGGCAGTACTGAAACAGGGGCAGCGCCTGACAGCAGATGGGACTGGAAACTATCTTGCAAATTACTGTGCCGGGACAGCTTTCAAGACCAAAAATTAATTTGGCTGTTGCATTTGATAGGTTTCACTCTGTATTTTTAGGGGCCTTTGTTGTATTATATATTTGCTTTATTTCTTCTAATTGATGTGTGGGGAATTTAGATGAAGGCAAAGAGTTTCTGGCACCACAAATACACGCTGCTCTGATCCCTTGTTCCCTTTAGAGGCTGCTGTTTGCATAGTGTGACTCCTCATTAGTGGAGTGCACATACTGTTACCCTGGTTAATGGGCCAAGCAGAGGGAGGCCTGCATACAGAAAGCCTCTCTGAGCCGTGCTAGAAAACCCATCTGTGAGGTTTGCAGTTCTATGGCAGACATCAAAATCTGTCTGCCACTTATGTTTTTCTTTATTGTTAAAAAAAAGAAAACAAATGTTACTGAATGGTGGTACTGCACATAATAATGGTAAATAAACCAACAACGTCGAATGACAGACAATACTTTCTAACTTCAGGAAAAAAGACACTCACAAGAAGCTTTAAATGGAGACTGGACGTGAAGAAGTGGGATAACCGTTTTCCAACATCCTCTGGAGAAACCCTATTGCTTCTCCCCACTAGCAATAAAGAGAAAATGCTGGAAAGAAGTGCAGAGAAGCCTAGGCTTACCAGCGTTGCTGGGATCTGCACGCAGAACAAAGTGACACAAAATTGCTTTTTATTTGTCTCCCTCTTCCCTCCAGCTTCTTTTCCATTCTGGCCTGTCCAGTGACTGAAAGGACATCTATCAGCAGTGGCTCTGAGGCCTCAGGAACAAGGCAGCAGGTCCACGTGGCTCAGAGCAATCCTGAAAACCCCCTCCTGGCTGTGGCCGGAGACCGGCTCTTCCCCACTGCTACACCCAAAGCCGCACCACCGCCAGACTCATTTATAACAAGGTCTGTACAAAATAAAGTGATTCTGTCGATCATGAATTTAAACAAATCAACACGGGGATGCTAAAAAGTCACATCACAGCTCAAATCACAGCAGTCTCTGGGACAGCACACCATCTACTGCAGATTCTTATATCTTCTTATAACAAGGAGATAGAAGAAAAGGAGTTCAGCTGAGCGAAACTAAATGAAAACTAAGACAGCATTACTAATTCCAGTTCACTCACATTCAAAATGCTATTTAATGGCACAACACATCATAGCTGAAATGTGGAGTCTGACTTACGTTAAATGGTATTCTAGCCTACTTTAGGAAACATTGAATTCCAAATATTGGATAATTTTTTCAATTAAAATCAGAACTTGTTCTCTTTTTTCTCTCCTGCATTTCTAATAATCCTCGGTCTCAAGAGAAAAGAAAACCGTACATGACATAAATCATCTGGTATTCAACTACCAGAAGGAAAGAAAAAAGGAACTTGGATTAAAAAAAAAGTTGTACTGGCTGTTAAAGCAGTGCTGCGGAAAAGAGCTGAGGGTTTGCCAGACTAAATAAAAAACAAAACTGAACATACAAACCTCCAAACCCCCAAGCCTGAGGGGAGAGAAAATAGTAGGGGTTTTTATTATTTTAAACTTTCTAGGAAGTATAGAAAACTTGACGAGTGAAAATGAATATGTAATAATAAGATGAAATACTGGAATCCAGGTACAAGGAAGGTGCGATATTTACTCCAGCAGAAAAACTAACTACAGGAATCAGCTAATGCATAGGCGATTAGGAGCAAGACACAACAACTTAATGTGACCTAAAAGAGCTAAGCAGAATAAATAGATTCGAGTCAGAGAGAAAAGTATTGGAAACAAATTAGAGTTAATAAATCAAGAGACTGAATCAAAGGATGATTGTGAAATGGCCACACCATGGAGCAAACCAGCTTAGCTTCTCAGCAATTGGCCTTCATCAGAGGGACTAAAGGAAAGGAGTGGGGACACTTCGGAAGTAATGACAGTTCTTGCCAGTGTGGCTAAAGAGAAAAACGAGTGTGTTTTACAAACTGGGCAATCCGCATGCACTGCAGAATATAAAGGAAATTAATTAATTAACTTCCTGCCCGCTGGCGGCTCAGAGGACACTCAGGCGGGCAGCCCGGGGGGTTTCTGGGCAGGGGCTGCCTTTGCAGCACTGGCACCACCACGGCCGAGCGGCACAGCCGGGGCTGCCGGGCAGTGGCTGAACCTCTGCCACCAGCGCTGTGTCAGCAGGGCCTCTGCAAACGGGCACAGAGGTGCTGACGAGCAAAGTTTCCAGCTGCAGCTGAGCTACGCTACCTCCACCAGTGACAGCAACCCAACAGACCAGCCCTCCCCAGCCACGGCACAGCGCGCCCAGGCTGGCGCTGCTCGCTGCCGGGGCTTTTCGGCAGTGTTAGCTGTCGCAGCACAGCCAGCAAAGCCCCGGGGACAAGCCCCGGCCTCGTGCTTCGCAAGTAGGCGTTGTGAGCTGCTCCTGGCGGCTTCGTGCCCACTGAACTTCTGTGACCTGCCTTGCCGCAGCTCATGAGGGACCCCAGTCAGAGACAGCCCACCATGCCAGATGGGCAAACGCTTGGGGACATAACGGTTTATACACTCGACCCAAGATGTGTGAGATACACCCTCTCATCAAGCCATATTCATCTTGCATCTTGAGAGATGCTTTACAAAGAAAAAACATATTAATACTCAGAAGTGCCCCTCCGGTACAACCCTGAACAAAACTGCTTTTGGCTTCTAGCAGCTTCACGCTCCAGCTATTGCTAGGTGACGGTTGCTATTTTTAAGCAGATTCTCACAGAGTAGCTTCATTCGTTTTATGGACCGTAGCTGCGTGGATTGACACCAGCCCTGGGCAGAATCGGAGGGCACGCTGCCGAGAGCGCCCTGGGACCAGTGACAACCCCCCGCCGCTCCCACTCTGCCCCACCTCAGCTTTCGTGGCACGGTTTGTAGAGACACTGTGATGAAAAAAAAAGCACAGAGTGAAACAGAAAGAAATAACTGGGAGGCCCTGCCTTTATCCCACCCGCAGCAGGTCTGCTAGCACGCGTTCCTCACCGAGGCAGGCCCCCAGCAGCTCCCGCCATGGCCACCCTCCACCACGGCAAGATGGCTTCCAGGCCGCCTGTGCCACGCTGTTGGGAAAGCTGCCGACCGGTCTGTGCCTTTCCACGGGCAACGCTCAATACTGCCCCTTGACATCAGCCAGCCTGTGCCCCAGCTATGGCCTCCTTGCCCTGCAAAGCCCAAAGGCCTGTCCTTACGCCTTGCTGACCTTCATGCGACAGAGAAGCGGCATCACTGCTGCTTCGCGCGCTGCAGGCGGGAGACCAGGGCTTGCTGGAGCTGTGTTTGCCAAGCACAGGTGTTATTCACCAGAAGTCAAGCCCTCTGCTATTTTATTCTTCCGGTAGTGGTTACTCCATCATGTTGCCATGCATTGAAGCGATCACTGTCACCCATTGCTTGTTCTAGGGGAACGACCACAGCCGCACACCAGAATCAGGGTCCTTGGGTGCTGGACAGGCAATTAACATCCACAATTTAATGGTTTGGTAGGGGCAGGGCATGAATAACACACCAGAGGCAAAAAGGAGGAGGAACAGAGGAGGAGGAGAGTGACAACATTGCAGAAATAGTGACCTTTACAACTGGGAAGCATAAAAAGTTGGTGAGATTTCTTAAGCTGACTAGAAAAGATGTTTAAATGATTAGCCAGCTGACATTTAACTACATTTCCCTGACACAACACCAACCCTCCTCAGACGCAAGATCAGCACCACCACCTCCTGAGAGTGGCACAGAGTCCAAACGAGTCCCAGACGCTATGGACATGGCCCTGACCCCCCATAGGGAAGGAGCTTTTCCCTTCGGCGTGAGAGGCCTTGGGCTGGTGGCTGCAGGGCCACAACCGCAGCCCGGGAAGGGTCACGGCTGAGACGTCCTCATGAGACAATTCGGACTGGGACTGCTTGATCTTTCACATCAGAGATCTACTGAAAGGAGAAAGTGCTGGGCTAGGCAAAACCCAGCCTCCTGGCTGGTTTAAACATACTGCATGTGTTAGGATAAACTACGAAATGCCTTTTGGGAATAGTGCTGCAAGAAGGTCTCCGAGCTGGTTCCCATACATGATTTATTGCTTACTCATCTTCATTAAAGGAAGAGAGCGCAGCACGTATTTAACACCCAACGAGCTTGTGACCTGGTAGCTGGGACTCAGCAGAGCCCGAGTGCTGCGGGTCGTGTGTGGAGGGGCTGCACCCCGGTGGGTTTTGCTTTACACAGGACATGGCACTGCACACCCTAAACACCACAGCCCGCTGTCCTGGGTTGTAAACATTTGTTACTCTGCATAAATACCATAAAGTCACCTTTCAGGTGGCTCCATGCTGCCTGGCCTTGGCCACCTTGGGCCAGGAGCTGACGTTAAGCTAAAGTGCTTCTCAGACAGGGCCTGAGGCTGCACTGAAAAGCAGAATTTTGCATTCTTATTTTGCCTGAGTGGGAACTGCACACTGGGACAGTTAAATAAGCAGGGATAAGGGAGTTTTGCAGTCAGGTTCAAGGAGATGTATTCTTAAATACCCAGTTTAAACAAAATCACTGGTCTATGCAGAGCCCCAGGGCTTAGGGCCACCAGTCTCCTCTAGCCAGGGCTGATAGGCACAGCCTGGCATGAAAATGGCTTGGTAGTATAATCAACAGAAGATAGGACTGATGATGGTAAGTTTGCCAAATTTGTATTTTTGGGTGGGATTGGGTCCCAAAAATGACAGTAAGGAAAAACCTGTTTAATTTAATGCAAACTTTAAATTAAGATCTAGCCAGCAATTGTTCAAACCATTTCTAGAAACAAGCTTAGTGGAACAACATTGGACTGTGCACACTTCAAAACTTGCGGTCTTTTTATTTTAAACTTTCCAGACCCTCCATGCTCCAAAGTTTGGCTTGTCTATTCACACACAGTTTTTGCTGCAGTGTGAACAGTTGCCCACAGCCAGCTAATTTAGAAACCTTCGGAAACTGTGGTTTTGCATGTGTCCTTTGGTCTCAGTAGCTGAACACTTCATCTTCAGTGTGTGCCCAGGAGTCCCTCACAGCTCCTGGCACTGACCGTGCTGGCACCACAGATGACAGACAACGAACCTGCTTCATGTCATCACCTAACCAGGAGAGGTCTAAAAGTGGGCGCAGGGACAAGATACCAAGTCTGGAAAACTGAGATTAGACTAAGGGGGAAATAAGATGATAAGGGCTGGAATTAGCAACTCCTAATTGCCAAGAGGTTGATGTTCCATCCTTCTCTGTGTATTCTCACACACATTGTACACACAGTGAAACAACGTCTGAACTACCCTACCATTCGGCTTCGGTAATTACCTTGCTATCTGTTTGCACTGACCAAAATGTCCAGCATTTTGGTAAGTGTAGGTGCTTGGTCAGTTCCTGTGTAACATATAATAATACCTCTGCTACTAACTTCTCCCAGTATTTGAGGCATTTCAGGACACCAGTTTCCCTGCCAGGCTTTACAGCCATTGGCATTTCCTGTAATATAAAAATGTAATTAAAAATAAAACACACAACCAAAAAAAAGCCAAACAAGAACCCAAACCCTGTCAAATTTTTTTTTGTTGGAAAAACTACTTTGAATGCTGCTTCTCTGGGAGTATAGCAAAGAGTATCACATGTTGCCGCTTTTTCAAACATGACGGGTTACTTTTTGTTCTGTTGACTATAAGGGAGAATGTCATAGGAAGAAATACCATCATCCTGAAGTAAGAAATACAAACAAATGATGCTGTTACTTAAACATAAATCCCACGTTAAGGAACTGGAAAGCCATTAAAAAACAAACTATTTGCATCCAAACAGTTATTTTTAAAAGTCCATGTGTTTACTGTATTTTCAAACAAATCCATCTTCTTTGGGCTGAGACTGGTGAGGAAATGTGGCCTGGAGGAAGAACAGAGCGTGAGTCAGGAGTCCCCACTGGGACCTGGCCGTGGCCTCCCCGTGCTCCTGCTTTGGGCACGCCACATTGACCTGCCATGCCGTCACTTCTCCAGCTGCAAAACAAAAAGGTATCTACTTTCTTTACTACCTTTGGTGGGAAATATGAATGAATAGTACTACAAAATCACAACATACTCCTTTTTGCAGTTCTCTGCAATGGTTGAGTCTAAATTGATCGCATGTCAAAGCTTCCCTGCAAAGCCACTGGAGTTAATTGGATTTCATACTACACATTACCAAAAGTACGTGTTAAAGCTGGTTTGCAATCTGGGGAGCACACAAAATACAGTCAGCCCACAGAAGACACTATTCCAGCACCCACAGTTTGGTGGTCCTACAAAATGTGCATAAACCATGCAGTTTTCATGGGGGCTACACCTGCGCTGATGCGATGCAAGCAGGCTGGCCACGACCGGGCTGTCCCCTGCGTGACAGCCATTCAGCGTAGAAACAGGGGTTCATTTCCAGGTGCACTGCTTGGAGAAGGCTAGGCCGTGTCACCTGAACTCCAGCCCAGTCACAACCCAGCTACTGGAAGACTGCCCTCCATTACGCCAACTGCCACAACCGAGCTTCCCCAGTGCCCGGGCTCTGCAGGTCCGCAACCGCGGGAAAGACTCCAGCAAATCACCGGGAATTTAGTTGCTTGAGAAAACTGGAAAGGGTACAACTTCCAGAAACTTGCCAAACACCTAGACCCTTTCCATTCTTTTCCCTCTGAGTTACTGAGGCCCATGCTGCAAGATTCAGTGCACATTTAGGTTTCGGCTGCCCCTCTGCCTAACACCCAAGAAGTGGTGGATTTAGAGGTGGCAGTGAACACCCCTGCTCTGCTGTTGGTACCATCGTCATGGCAGTGGAAGCTCAAAGGCCTGAATCTAGAACTCG
The DNA here is from genome assembly GCA_013400875.1 of Anhinga rufa. Lineage (NCBI taxonomy): Eukaryota > Metazoa > Chordata > Aves > Suliformes > Anhingidae > Anhinga > Anhinga rufa. Next base: position 22,255 of record VZTV01039481.1, on the reverse strand, counting down.
GAGGAGACATAAGGGACGTAAAGAGGAGACATAAAGGATGTAAAGAGGAAGTAACTTTAATAAACTGCATTTCAAAATATACGCTGCAATTTCCACCTACACATACAGTAAGCGCCGCTTTGGCAACGGATCCAGACAATAACCTTGTTGTTGGTTTCAACTGAGTCACAGTACTTTTTCATGTATTACACACCAAAAAGACTTCCTATTGTCAGCAGCTCTTCGACTTGGTTGGACTGAAGACAGAAAAATGTTCAGGGCCAGATTCTGCCAAAGTCTGAGTGAAATCAATAGTGGTTCCTTCTGCACCCAGCACATAGGCCTGCGTGGAGATTTGGCTTTGCTGAGCTATTTCTCCAAATCTGAAGAAAAGTACACTCTACGCATTTCCATGTCAAAAGACTACTTCAAAGGCAATACTTACCATTTTTCAGCTCTGGGAGTAACATTCTTAGTTTATCAGGGCTATCACTCAAGCTGCTGGCCCTCTTTCCAGAGCTGCAAAACGTTCTTAATGCCAGTGAAAACCTTTAACAGCAAACCAAAGCACTGAGCAAGAAACTATCCGGTAAGTGGTATTTTAGTACTCCTGAAATATGTCTAAACGATTGAGAAAAGAAAACTCACATCAAGTTTTAATCACTTACACCAGGTTTTCCACAAACACTTATTTAACATACTCGGATAATGAAGACAGAAACAATGCCGTAGAATGTCATAGGACAGACAATGTTACACAAACCAGTGCCATTCATTGTCAGAGGAACAGTCAGGGGCCTCGGGCTACTACAAGTGCTCATAATAAAAAACGTTCAGCTGATATAATTAAAAATTAATTCCTAATTGGGACAGGAAGCACAAAGGGTCCATTCTGAGTCTTAAGCAGCTCAACCATCTGAAAAGTTAGTTAAAAACTTTTTATGCAGTGATTGAGCCAAAAACACTAAAGAAATGCCTGTTTTAACGATTTGTGAGACTTTTTCGTATAAAGGATCTTTTCTGCTCCTGCTCGCATGCTACACAAGAGAGCTTTCTAAACTTTGCAATAGTCTCATAAACATGGATCCCAAAATGCCTAGACAAACATACAGATATTCGCAGCCTGAAACACAGCTGAAGAATTTTCTTTCCCCCAAACCATCCTTCGTGACAAAAATCCCCAACAATAAAACCAAAGGTCATAGTCTCATCCATACTCCTGAAAGAATAAGACTAACACTGATAAATTCAAGCATATAAAATGGATGTGATGCACACATACTCAAAGATAAACACGAACAGCTACAGAATCAGAATCGTTATTCACATAAGATGACTTTTAATCATCATAAACTTCAGAGATGTGGAAAACCAGAGCTATCTGCCTAAATTCTCTATTGGATGTTTTCAGTGCAGAGTCCAGCCGTGGCCCACTGAAGAGAGATGAGCATTAAACTTGTTCCACCAAAACGTCTGTTGCTGCACCATAAAATGGAAAGAAAGGCTGTTTCCATCAAGCTTAAACTTTGTGAGATCAAAGCAGTTGCTGGGGGGGAGTTCTGACCAGCCTACAGCAGGTGTGCAGGGCTTTGCCAATATTCACCCGTGACAACGTAATTTCAAAGTGCAAATAATCATTATTTTAATCGCATTACACTTAACAAAGGGCTTTTCTGACAATATTGTCTGTGAACACCCATCTTGCTCTATAAGCTTGCATGAAAACTCTCTACCCCTGAGACAGCTCATCACGCATTCACAACTACTGGAAAGTGAGATCTCTCGTAGCGCTCGCTCAGAACACCAAACCTGCTTTCTGACGGCAACCTGCACTTCTGCGCTGCTGCATTCTGCTGTAAATCACACACAGATCAGGATCGCACACCGCTGCATGCTCAGGACACGGCTTGACCTGTGCTCTGCTTCACCATATGCTCCAGAGCATGCAATTAATCCAAGCTCCCACCTTGCTTTCAGTGATGAGTAAATAAAATTGGCAATGTTCTCAGCACTTCAGCAGTCTCATTGCTGGCTTGCTGAATTTTGGCTTCCCATCAATACCAAATCACTATGTGCTACTGCCACTGAAGGGAGACGTGAGCTAGTGTCTCCATTTGCAGCAGCTCACAGCTTAGCCCAGCATTTGAAGTTGGTATAAAAGGCTGGATGCTGCTCACCTGAAAGTCAATAGAAAAGTTGAAGTTTACTTTGACAGAGAGAGAAATGGATTTTCAATGCTACTCTACAGGACCAAGTGTTTTCACATATGTTGGTTCAAATTCAGCAGAACTTTGTACGCTCGCTGTGACAGCAGCATTAGCAACTTTCCATGGAGAACGGTGCCATTCTGTGCTTCAGGGGAGGCCTTTGTTTTACTTTAAAACCAAGAAAAAACATGCCCTGTATCTTAATGCAGCATTCTCCAAAACCAATAGAAAGCGTGCGAAGTGTATACATGGCGCTATCCTACCTTTTAAGAATCTGACCTGATCAAACACTGGATTGCAAATCAGTCCTTCGTGGGAGATGGAAACAGAGTGGACACAACCCCCACACTGGGAAAAAATGCTGAAAAATAATCATCCTGGTCCAAGTCTACGACTCTCTGGATGATATAGTTTTAAAGTTCATGCCGTGTCTGATTAGCTGCTTGTGTCAGGCACTAACATGTGAAGTGAATACAGAGCAGGAAAGCTGATCCCGGGTCTGCCAGGTTCAAAGACAACTCTAAGACACTTTCCCTGCCTGGGGATGGGAGGGCAGCGATGAATGCAAGCAATGGAGCAAACGGCAGACTCACACAAGCCCAAGAAGGCGAATCAAACCTACTGTCTTCCTAGTGGGAAAGAGACCTTGGAAACACAAACCCCAGCAAAGGTCACTGCAGTATAGCTTGAATTTGCATCAGAGTTTTGTTGCACAAAATCCCTGGGCAAACAGCTAAAGGATGAAGAAGAGAGTAAAGTTTCCATTGTGTCGAGCATGTGAAATCCAACACTTGTTAACATTCTTCTGACAACTCATTCTGGAAGGAGAATGGCTTCTTTGCTTTACTAAGTAAGGTTTTAAGGGAAGTATTTTGGGGTTCTCTTCCCCCCCCAGAGGTAAACTGTTTCATTTTCAGTATTTTCTTAAATATATCGCCCCTCCCCTGCCCTTCACAACTCTGTGACAATGAGGACAATATCTTTTCACTAAATCTTCTCAAAGAGGAAAAAAAAAATCCTGTAAAATTAAACTCTAGCTCCTGTTATTGTGAATTGTTTGGACAGTAATTGAATTTTTTATTTTTTTTTTTTACTTCCCGCAGCACTCAGAAAGGCTGGGGCTGGGAAGTGCCTTTCTGGTGGTGAATAGGGGCCACTTCAACCAGTTGCGACTGAGGTCAATGGACAATCGGGGGAACTGCTCCTCCCAGCACTCTCTGACCCAACTCATTATTCTGGGTCTTACCCGTGTGGTGTTGGCGCTCTGGCGCTAAGGCCACCTGGATGTTGTTTAACCCTCTCTACTGCCCAGCCCGGACATCGCCCCCTCCTCCCAGTCAGAGCCCCTTATTGTGGGCCAGAAAAAACAGAAACCGAGGTGGGATGCAGCTGCCTCAGGAAATCAGCTCAAAGTGGTACAGGAACTGATTGCAAGATAGCACCAAGCACCCAGGCAACCAACTTGCGTGAAGAATTCAGCAGTGTCTGGTTTTGTTCTTCACTGACACCGAGTGCTGGCCTTTTCTAATACTGGCCATACAAAAGAACTAGATTTTTAGGTTTTCTGTCAGAAAGTTTCTTTCTAAAACTGCTTACAAGAAAAAATAATAACAAAAAACCCCACGGAAAGTTATATTACGGTAAAACCTCCAGCGGGGCCCATTAGTATTCAGACTAGAAGAAAACAGCTGATGCTGTTTTCACATTCAGCCAACTGCTAAAGCAAAATGTGCCCCATGTTTAGCAAACTCCAAATGCAACTGAAAAAGGAAATGATTCAGAAACCACAGGTGCTCAGCACCAGGCTGCTGCACCTCGCTGGCAGCCCCTGGGCACCGGGCACTTGCAGGAATCCGAGGCCAGGTTAAAATCAGGGATGAACTCGGAGCCGCGCTCAGCCCGGCCCTCGATGCTGATCTGCCCCACAGGGGCCAACAGGCATTTCCAGGAGAAGAGCGAGCCCAGGGGAGTGAGCGCTGCCCTCCGGGCTGCTTTCGTCATCCCGAAAAGAAAAGTACAAGCAGGTCTAATGTACTGGGGCGGGGGAAAACATGCGTACTTGGTTCAGTTGGGAAGGGAGATTTTTTTTCTGTTGTAATTTATTTCTAACGTTGCCGGTTTTTTCTCCGCTACCTTGCAAAGCATCTCTCTGCCTGTCCGGTTTTTTACAGCATCATTCAAGCCTACGGTGATCTACGGGAGCGGACACGTACGTGTGTGCCTTCAAACGCTGCTGCCCATAACGCTGAGTCTTTCCCCACAGAAAGCACTTCTTCCAAAAGTAAGGAAAAAAAAAAAACATTTAAAAGGCGAGGCATGGCTCGCGCGCTTATCTGCGCAATAAAATCCCACACTTTTAGACGTTTTCATCCCGATGAAATTCTGGGAGGACACGTTTGGCAGTCTTTCATAAGCCTCTCATTTTGCTTGGTCGACTCTTCCCAGTGAACTGGGCAAACTGCATTTCGTGAGTAATGAACAAAACCGCCCGTCACACTGCGACAAGGCAGGAGCCGCTTTTAAAGCGACTTGAGATCGCGATTGTTGGGGTTTGTGGGGTTTGGGTTTTGGTTTGGTGTGGGGTTTTTTGGGTTTTTTTTAAGGAAAAACCAAAACCTCTCGGACAAGAAGGGCCGTGCCCGGCGGAGCCGCCGGGGCTCCCCCCCCCCTCCCTC
>VZTV01039481.1:206-17079 GCA_013400875.1 Anhinga rufa | reverse complement strand
CGCTCCGCCCTCCGCCGGCAGCGGGGCCACGTCCCCGGTGCGAGGCCCGGCGGGAGCCGCTAGCGGTAACCGGCGAGCCGGGGCCTCCGGGAGGGCCGGCAGCCGCGCCCGGAGGGAGCCGGCTTAACAAAGGCCGGGCTCGGGGCTTGTTTATCGCGCTGACGGCGCGCAGCCGGCGCCGCGGGAGGCGGGGGGCGCCGCGGCCGCGGCCCGGGGGCTGTGGCAGGAGGAGCCGTGAGNGCCGTGAGGGAAAGAGCTGGCCTCGGCGCGCAGGGCGGCGGGAAGCCTCCGAGGGCGGCGGGCTGTCAGGCGCCCGGGGTTGCGTTAACAGCAGGCGGGCGTCTCACAAAGAGTGACAATTGGAAACACAAACTCCTGGCCCAGCCGCTGAGAAAGCGCAGACGGGAAAACTGCTGCCGAAGGAAACCGCATATTTGAAGGGACTTTTGTCCAGCGTTTCCAAGAAAGATTTACATCTCTGGCAGCTCGAAGAGACGGGACAAATTCTGCATCAGAGGGAGGTACTTGCCCTCTAACGACTGGCCCCCAACCTTATGGGTAGCGCGTGTATCCCCTTGGGGACACTACAAATATGTAAACAAAGAAATACAAATATCTAAGCCCGCTGTGTGAGGGGGGAGCTAATGGAAACAAACAGAACTTGAGGCGTCGCAGCTGTTTTGCCACAGAAGTACTAGCTGGATCGGGATGTGGACCGAAGGTCTGCTGTGGGTAGTTCTTCCTGACCCATCTGCTGCAGGGGCTGCCGAGGGCAGGCGCGGGTTCCTCGTTTGGGAACGCCGGTGTAATTTATAGCTGTGGGAGTTCTTCTGCTCATCGTTTTGGCTGAAGTGTTTGCTTAAGTGCTTCGCCCCGTGCGGAGCTGCTTTCCTCAGCTGAAGCCTCGGGGGTTTCTGAGGCACCTCAGGAAGAGAGGGTCTGAATCGGGCAGGAGCTGGAAGAGGTGGTTGGCTTGGCTCCCTCACAGGCCTTTGGAGCCGCCAGCCTAAAAGATTTCAGCAGTATTGCACCATTACCTAATTCTAAGCCTGAGCCCCATGCTTTGGGGGATAGGGCTGAGGAGTAGAACAGGACAAACGAGCAGGGTCCCCATATGGATGAGAACACCGGGTTTCTTTTTTGAGCTCAAGAAATGGTTATGGTGACTGCTGCGTTCGTTTTCTTTTTATTGGTTTCTTTCCATTACTCTTAACTCCTGGCAGCAGCTTAGAGAATCCCTCCCTGTGCTGGATGGTTTCTTCTTTCAAACATTTGCAGGCAGTTGTTCTGGTCACCCTTTCGTCATCGTTTAGCTCATTTAATCTTTCCTCATAAGTCAGTCCCTCCCGTTACCTACTCATGGTGCTGTTTTTCCCTGAACTCCCTCTGTTGCTCGTTTATTTTACCGTGACATGGTAGTCAGTAACCCTGCCATTGTTAACGTTTCCTGTTGTGGACTTTTGGGTTATTTTTATTCAGAGTTGCTGCAGTACTTGGAGGACTGAGCTAGCTTCCCCTGTAAAGAATAATTACAGGCAAGGTCACTGATACTGCAATAGAAAAGGTGGCCGATGGATAATTATAGCTGATGGGTTTGGGGATGGAGGCTTAGTGCAGTTCTGGTATGTGAGCTTCTGGTGGAAGAAGGCCCAAAAATTCATGTCTGATATTAAACACACAACTGGGGCTCCAGCTACCTTTGCTCCACTGGAGAGATATTGCTGCACGCAGAAAACTGTAATTTATTTGTGAATTCCTGTGTCACTTTTAAGACCATCTAGGAAATGCCATTACTGCAAACTTAGAGCATTTGCCTTTACTGTTGATCTCCAATTCTGTCATTCATTATTTACAAACTCCAGCAGCGTTATTGCTGCTACTGAGTGCTACCTTGCAGTACTTACACTACAACGGAACCAAGAGCACTGCTGGTTTGCACCCAAGTTAAAACTCTCACAGACAAGCCTCCAAACGCAGCTGGACACAGGGACAGATCGCGCTGTCAGTGCTTACGTGACAGTTATACCCTGCTCCTGTACCTGTGGTGGATTCCCGAGTGCGATCCGGGTTCAGGATGCCCAGTCCTGAAGCCCTTGCTCAGCACCAGCTCAGCATCTGCCAGGATACAGCCACCACCTTCTACTGAGTCCTGCTCAGGGTTTTGGGTTTTCTGTTTTTTGTTTTTGTTTTTTTTTTTTTTTTTTTCTCCAATTCCTTGATAATTTGAGGATGCACCCTGAAAAAAATCAAAGCCATCCCATACCCCAAAGTCTGGGGTCCCAAGAGCAGCCCTGAAGCTGGGGCTGAGGGGAAGGTGCTGTGCAGAGTGACAGACCACATCCCCTCTCAGCTTCAGGAGAGACTGGGGCAAGAAAACAGGGGTTTGAGGTTTGAGTGCAAGAGCTTTGTCTATACTTGGAAACACACCCACAATGAAAACGCTTTTCATCAGTCATCTCTCCAACAACTGTTGAAAACAGCATAATCTGCTAACACAGAAAAGCTAAATTGCTTTCAGACGAAGGACTGAAAAACTGCTTCGGTGATTTGATTCAGCTCAACTCCAAAATCCGTGGTTTGACAGCCCTAGTGCTTCTTAGCTGCTTGAAGTTTCTGTCAAAGTTTGGTTTTTTTCTGCTTTTACATTTTAACCCCTCCCTCCCGATTAGTGTTTTTGAAATATGAATTTTAAGTGCACCAGATGTTTAAAGAGTCACAGCGCACTGGAAATCTGGACTTTTAAAATAACTCGCGTGGCCGTGATGGGCTGAGCCTGGGCAAAGATTCAGAGCAAGGTGAAAAATACGCTATCATTTCTTAAGCCTGCAGCATTTTCTGTGTACTAAAACCTGCTTTAATCAGAAGGAAAACACTGAAAGGATGTTTACATCCTGAGCTCCTTTATTGTTCCTAAGTAAAGAGGAGCCACTGGTGTGATTACAATGAAAGCAGTGCAATTACATCAGGGAAGAATTTGGCCCAACTAGTTCTCTGCAGAGAAGCTATGGACAGCTGTCCCCACGTACCTCGTATTGTTGAGAAAACGGAGAGCTAAAGACATGCCAAAAGAAGTAGGACTAACTCCTATTTTCTGACCTTTGGCTGAACCAGAGCTCCTGGATTTGAACGATGCTTTACCTCTGTTACACTTCTGACCATCACTAGGTTTTCTTCAGTGATCCGTCTGAAGACGTCTTCTGACCTGGGGAGCTCCGCAGCTGTGCTTGGTACGGCTATTGCAGCTCTGAGCCACGCGCTTCACAGGATACAGCATCTTACCTCATTTTAGATGTGATGTGATGCAACGAGTGGGGATAGCTCATGTGAGGCAGGAGGGATGGAGCCCAGCAGCCAGAGCTCAGAACAAGCACTTTATAATTATTCAGTGCTGCTTTCAAAGTAACAGAGGCTTTTATGACTACCAAAGCACCCTTATGGGTGTGATTGACTAAACAAGCAGTAGCAAGGACAAAGGCTTCAGGGAGAGGGTATCAGGACAAGTGTCAGTCACCAGGCTTGTTGTCCTCCAGTGGCAGCTGAGGCTGTCCCGGGTCCTGCCTCACAGCCTTCCCCCCGCCCCGCTCTCTGCCCCCTCCGATGTTCTCTACTGTAGCTGGTCTGACGTGCGTACGGGTTTTTTGTTATGCGGGCACCGTCTCTTACCCTCATCGAAGCACTCATGGAGAGATGGCTTTATTCACGTGTTTGTTTTTTCTCTCATACTTGGTCTTCTCGGCAGCCTTCTGCCCCTTGCACAAGCCAGACTGCGATACTCGCAGAGCCAGTCTGCTTGTAACCAAATTTATGCACAGAACCTATACATTAATACAAAGCAGCTCTACCTTTAGGGAAGTCTACTTGCCAGAGCAGTGAGCTATCCTGACCGGTATCCTGGCTCCGATGCTGTACTGGACTGAGTCACTGGTTACATGACATGCTCCCCCGGCTGACATCCGACTAAGAGATAACAGACTGTCAGTGGTGGTCCACTTTGCATCATGCTTTGGGCTTCAAGGAGGATTCACGTCTTTCGCTGTCATTAGACCTCTGCTTGGAATGTTTTTCCACTCACCCCAAAGTTCCACCATTGAATTACTCACCTGTTTGTCCACTATCTTTAAACAGGTATTTGCAGGTCTTTTACTGCTAGCAAACCTGCGTCAATAAATCCTAATTTAAAAACACCAACAGTGCATTCTGAATGAAAATATCCTTTTACGCATCTAAATGATAAAGCAAATGTTTGAGAAAGAGGTCCCTACATTTTTTTATGGTATTTTAGAACAGTCATCTCAAACAAAAATAAATGTTTGTTAATCATCTGGAATTTTTAATTTCCTATTTTGCATGGGAACCTGAGCAATCAGACATATGGTATGGTTGTTAGCTGGGAAAGGGTCAGGATTAGAATAGCTTCTCAAAATTAGAAAGCACTAAAATATAGCAGCAGTCTTGGCTGCCTAAACTTAAAATAAACAATGTTTTGTGTTAATTGCTGGAACAGATCAACACTGAAAAAACCCCACACATCTAAATGATTCTCTGAAATACGGTGCCTGGCAGGAGAGAGGAAGCCTCAGGGGACTGGGGATGAGTTAGTCGATAATTTACCTGCAAAGGGGATTATCTGATACAGACATAGCTGGTAAGGAGCAGAATGTGAAGTGTTTTTTGCTGGTGTCCATGGGAGCTCAGTAGCTTTAAGAGTCATGGGATTCCTAACACAGAAGAATCTGGTCAGATAAAAGTAACCATGTTTTTGGATTTATAGCGCTAAGCGTCACTGAGCTATTAGGCAGTAAAAGTATGTTCTGGTGTGAATTTTCATGCCCAGCGTGGAAGTGCAGTTCATAGGCTGTACTGCTGCCATCAGTGGAGGTACGATAGAAGGAAAATCTCCACATCATCATTCCAGTTTGGTACCAGTGCAATTCCTTAAATCACTTGTGTAATGGCAGAAGACAGGTCATAGAATCATTAAGGTTGGAAAAGACCTCTAGGATCATCAAGTCCAACCATCAACCCAACGCCCCCAGGCCTCCTGAACCATGTCCTGTAGTGCCACGTCTACACTTTCGTTGAACGCCCCCAGGGACGGTGACTCCACCACCTCTCTGGGCAGCCTGTTCCAATGCCTGACCACTCTGTCAGTAAAGAAATTATTGCTAATATCCAATCTAAACCTTCCCTGACACAACTTGAGGCCATTTCCTCTCGTCCTATCACTTGTTACTTGGGAGAAGAGGCTGACCCCCACCTCACCACAGCCTCCTCTCAGGTAGTTGTAGGGAGCGATAAGGTCTCCCCTCAGCCTCCTCTTCTCCAGGCTGAGCCCCCCCAGCTCCCTCAGCCGCTCCCCAGCACACTTGTTAGGTCCCAATGTTTTCCTGCGTCATTAGACTTAGGCCCACGCAGAGGATGAATGGGTACACATTTTGCTGCGTATACATGACACAGGTGCAGGCCAACGCTACTTCCAACAGCGGAAGTCAGCATACATCCTGTACTGTGCTTCGTGCTTATTCATCAGCCGACATCGCTTACGTGGAATGCATCTGACCCCGCCGCAATTATGCCTGCTAAGTTCAGACTTGCCCCCATTTCAATGCACGCAGTTAAAAGGTTGTGTGTTTTTTTCCCCCCCTGGTGTTTTTCAATCACATATTTAAGCCTTGCACTTCACTAGAAATCAATTTGAATCCAACTATTGGGGAAAAAAAAACCCAAACCCACCAAAAAAACAGAGGGATAATTTACAATTTCAACTCTGGCTACTTCACACTGCTTCAGTAGGGGACCAACCCAAGAGACAACGTACTTTGCTGCTCCAGGACTCCTTTAGTACAAAGGCCATGGTGTGCACCGCCTCTGAAGTGGGGAACCTCGTAGGAGAGCGAGCAGTCTTCAGGAAGACAGTTCAAACAGGCTTTTGTGGTGAGAGGGCATAAATAACAGCAATCTGTGGCCTACACTAATTGTCAGCCCAACTATTCAGGCATCATACACACAGCATGCACTTGACTCTTTTTTACTTTCCCCTTTCCTAGGTTGCCAACAGTTGGCTCTCCACCGGGGCTACACGCAATTCAGCTAGGTCAGTGACTCCACATCTAAGAGTCTCTTTGTCGTTACTTCTCGAAATACTTTTGTATCCTCCAAGCTCTGACTGTGAGCCATTCACACAGTTGAAAGATCATAGTCTGAGGGCTTCGTTCTTCCCTCCTCACAGCTGTAGGCGGCTTCTGGTGGATGTGATTTGCAGAGTTGTCCAAGCAGTCCAGGCTGCATTGCCAGAAGTTCCTATCTATATGAACAACTGTCCCACTAAAGTATTTAGAATTAAGGCTGTGTGTATTTGCATATACATACACATATGCTTACATACTAAAATCAAGCCTGCACGCAGCTGAGATGAGAGAGAAGATTGTTTACTATAGCTCAAATGTAAGGGGATGGAACATCCATGCAAGCTGTTTTGGTCTAGCTGTTGGCTGGACTGCGTATGGTACAATGACTCTTTGTTCAGCAAGAGGCTAAAGATTATGTATTTACACTTGAGACCTTTAAGACTCCAACTATGCAGTAGACAACTTCCCCTTCAGACTGGCTAATAACAATTTAAGAGACTGAACTGTGCATTTTTCTATGCCTGGCTTCATCTGCTGTATTGCATTTTTAGAGCACTGTATATGACAAACCTTCCAGGAATCCCAAACACAAATGGAAGTTCCACTGAATCACTTGAAGCAGCTGAAGAACACCACCAGTGAGGCCACACAACTGCAAGGAATGTGATGAATTTCCAGGAATAGGATTGTTTCCCAGAGATTATTGTGTAAAATACAAGCATAAAGAGGGCAGGAACAAAGGTAATGCTTTCAGTCTCTGTGCCACGAGGCTATTTTAGTTTGTGAAAAGAAGAATGAAGAAAACAGACATGTTAGAAGACCTTTCTAGGCTAACAGGAAGTCTATGTGTCAAGAGCAAACCCTGAAACAAAGCAGTACAAAATTATCTCAGCATAAAATGCAATCTCTCCATGATTTTATCTTAAACCATATCCACTTTTATCTTGAAAGCAGTGCTAATGGAGATGTTAGGAGCTCTATGTCCATGCTTCCATCTAGCAATAATAAAGGCAATGGTTATACAGAAACAGGTGAACTCTGCAGTTCTGAGGGGGAAGAGAGCAGTGCATTTTGGGGTTCAAAAGGAATAGGAAACCTGTCCATCCAGGTTCATTAAGAAATCAGTTTTGCTGACTAGAACCTACTCTGAAGCAGTGGTTAAGCAGAGCACTTTCAAAGCAAGGTACCATACAGCATGTGCAAAAGTTTGGCCTCTGGATATAAGGAAAGCAATCCTCCCAGGAGAGCCTTCTACTCCCTCCCTTCAGGGAACCTCTGCTCCAGCATGCTGGAGGAAACCTTACCTTTAAATAAGGTAGCTCTTAGAGGTGCAAAATCTAGTATGGTTTCAACCCTGGAACTGTTTGTTTCTCAGCTTTATCAAGCAGAGCTCAGGTCCTGACACTGGCTATTGGTGAGTAAAGATTGCAATAAGACATCAGGAGTCAAACCCAGGTGACATTGGGGTCACTAGTCAGTGTTTGCATACTTCCAATTTCAGGTGGTCTTTCCACCATATACAAAGATGCCTGGATGGAACACAAAAACTAGGTATAGCATTTCATGAAACAGGTTTTCAAATGCTCTCATATTTCTGTTACTGATTTACTCTTTGGTCCAGCAGAGAGGCAGGGATATGAAAACCCCTCTTATGTGAGTCCAAGGATATGCAACTAGACACAGTCAGCTCATCAAGGTTTAAAGAACAGTGACATGATACTGGGTTACTTTTCATATCTACTTACTGCACAGAACAGCCTGGGTCCATACAGCAGAACTCCCCTATTGCCACCAACAGGGCTGCATCCAAACTGCCAGCTGGAAACAGTCGCCAGCCGTGCCACCCAGAGCATTGCTGGGAAGGGTGCCGACCAGCCCAGAGCTGTACCATAAACTGTACCACAATTTGCAGGCCCGTTTAGCTCACCCGTGCAGACATTGTCTGCACAGCTGCAGAAGCATTTGCACGCACAGGGAAGGAGGGAGGGAGGAGAGGGCGGCAGAGCCACCTCCCTCAGCAGTACCATCAGCTCATGCCAGCTCACGCTATTCATGGAATTTCAGCTTAGCCCTGACAACAGCACTGTCTGCCAGAGAGACAGCCCTCCTCCAGGCTTACGTTGGGAAACACACAGCAGAGTCAGTCTACCAGAGGTGATACACCAGCTTTGCACAGAGAACAGGAACAGAACTTTTTCCCCTGCACCTGTATTTTGCCATTACCTCCACAGCACCTCGGTGGTGTGGCCTTTAGTCTCTGCATCACAGTATGACTCCCCCTACACAGAACCACTGTGTGGAGACCCTGAGCTAGTCCCAGATGAGCTGGGAGAGCTGCCTGGCACAGCCCATGGGCCTAGCTTATAGGCCAGAAGCAGTCAAGCTGCATTAGCTAAAAGAGACAGCAATGCACAGCAGCCCAGCCAGAAGGGAGGGCAGTCTGCATTCCCTCTCCTGGCAAGTTCCTGACAGCAAGCGAGAAGGCAACTCCTACAGGGGGAAAAAAAAGAGCTTGTAAAGTACTGTTTCCACTTCTTTTTCTTCCAGCCTAACAAATAAAAACCTATTACTGGCTCAAGTTCTATAAATTTGACACGAACACTATGTTTTTATGAAGAACTAGAAAGACGGGAAGTTACAAACAACTTTCCAATAGAAGCAACAGCAACAATGAAAATCCTAACTAGTTAAAGCCTTGGTAATTACACTCAGGATCACCTAGGCTATCTTATTCTGTGCCTTTGGATAGGTCTATCTTCCCTTCCTCTCCCCCACGTTCAGTCTTCCTCTTAGACCCAGCAGATAAAGTTATAAGCTCAAAGGAGTGCACAGATTTGTAGATGCACACTGAAACTCCGATCTAGGGATCTCTTCCTAGAAGCATTGCTTTCTTCACCTCTTTCAAAGTTCATTAAATGTAGAGTGGATGATTTAGCCCAGAGGATACTGCATTCATAGCACCAAATATGGTTTCTGCAGATTTTTTAGGATAAAGACTATTTACATCATATTCCCACAGGAAATTAGGTCAGGAACAGGCTTTAAAATAATGATGCTATCTGTGTCATCCCCCTAATAAATCCTGAATGTGCTGGTGCTTTTCAAACAAATTTAACAAAAGAACAGAAGTCTCAGATAAACTGAGTTCCTTCAAGTTGAATGAAAATAGGCAACTGGCTCCCTAGGGGAAGAAGATTCTGCAAGTGTTCCAGCAAAGAAAAAGCCTGCAAGATCAATACCAAAAAAATCTCTAAGAGGGAGGTCACTTTTAAATACCCCAACTATGAGAAAACCTTCAGGGACACTGATCCATAGGCCAGGCTTCTTTCCTTCAGCTGCTTATGAAGTGAGGCAGCATTAGGCTTTTCCTCCCTAGTTTCAGTTTTCTTAACTTCCACACAGTCATGGAACAGTTTGTCAGAGTCTTCAGATAAACTGTATGCTTGTCCAAGCTAGAAACAGTAAAAAGCATATCCAGGTAGGAATGTAAAGATGCCACTTCTGCATCTGAAAAATCCTAGGGATCCCCAAGAGTTCTTATGGTGCTGATGAAGTGCATGTTGTACTAACAGGAGTCCTTGGCTACACACACATTAGCTGGAAGACCTACAACTCTGACACACAGCAATGGCTCCAGAAAGTTTTCTTTCTTGCTCTGCCTTGTTGGCTTTGCCACTGTTCCCCAAGGCACTCAAAGCAACCTCAGGCACAAAAAGGCAAAGGCCTTCAGGTTGGTTTTTTTTTCTCCTTGTTCCTGGTACCTTTAAGAAGCCCACACTGTGAGAAACTACTAACTGCTGTTTTACATCTTCTGCCCTTCTAACCTTGGACAGTGGCAGGATCAGTAACATCCCATCAAGAACATTTAAAGCATTTAGAGAAATTAACTGCTACAAAGCAGCAGACTGTCCTCTAATTATGTGGTAGTTAGTGCTCTATTAGAAGATGATGATGTTGACCTCTAGTGACTAGTCTGGGGATACCTGGTGGCATGATCACAGAATCATTTAGGTTGGAAAAGACCTTTAAGATCGTCAAACCCAACTGTTAACCCGGCACTGCCAAGCCCACCACTAAACCATGTCCCTGAGCACCACAGCTACACGTCTTTTAAATACCCCCAGGGATGGTGACTCCACCACCTCTCTGGGCAGCCCGTTCCAGTGCCTGACCACTCTGTCAGTAAAGAAATTTTTCCTAATACCCAGTCTAAACCTCCCCTGGAGCAACTGGAGGCCATTTGCACTTGTCCTATCACTTGTTACTTGGGAGAAGAGACCAGCCCCCACCTCACCACAGCCTCCTTTCAGGCAGCTGCAGGGAGCGATGAGGGCTCCCCTCAGCCCCCTCTTCTCCAGGCTGAGCCCCTCCAGCTCCCTCAGCCACCCCCCAGCACACTTGTGCTCCAGACTCTTCCCCAGCTCCGCTGCCCTTCTCTGGACACGCTCCAGCCCCTCCATGTCTTTCTTGTAGTGACGGTCACAGTGAAATATTTCTGTGAACAGCTAGCCAAAAATGTCACCTAAGCTGGCACACAAGAACAGTCACCCTCCTCGTGGAGGCGGGTAATTACACATCCCTTTCATAGAACAGAAACCCCCAGCTGTAACAAAGACCCCAGAAATGCTGCTATACAGCCTAAATTATGCATGCAGAGAGATTTAAAGAGGATGATCATACATGGATGCCTTAAGCTGTATAGTGGCTGCAACCTCAAGAGAGAAAATGTACCCAGACTGAGTAAAAGGACTGGACAAAGCAGCCCATGGAGGCAGATGCTGTGGTATAATCCCAGGAGAAAACCAGAGGGTGAGGAGTCGGTTGGGAAAGGACCTGAGCTGGAAGCAATGAATTAAATCGATTTCCCAAAACACAGAAATGAAGCAAGAGGAGACAATTGTGATTCACTGTAAATAAGCAAAACAGCAGAGGAACACCCCTAATAGCTCATTAGGCACATCATTTTTCCAGGTTATTAGAAAATATTGTTAGACATTTAAATACTGGCCATCAGCAAGTTATACATTTGATTTTTAAATGTCATCATTCTACATAATGAAACTATTTATTCAATTATGTTTGAAAATCATGTAGAGTATGTAATGTTGCACATTCATAGAATAAAAACAGAAGACCATACATGATGCCTTGGGAAGTTACTCAGATCTTATCCACGGACCAAAAATATCAAGTGTTTTGTTTTTCCACTTATTCAAAAGAAATGAAGAAAACCCCTCTTTCAGCAGGGCCACTGAAGGCGTACGAAGAAAATTACAGATATTCAGGAAAAGGTTAAAGAACAAAAACAACTCAAGGATTGGGATGGAGAGGACGTTCCAAACTAGTGACACAGCCCCAGAGACTGTACTGCCCCATGCAGAGAGAGGTACCAACAAAGGGGAATTAGGTGAGCAGAACATGCTCCCAGGTAACTATTCCGACATGGATTTGAAGTGGGGAGAAAATTACCATAACATTTAGTCCCTCCGGAGCTAAGCAATGGTAGCTGTTTCTCAATAGAGAAGGACTTTTCCCTTTTTTTGAGAACTTCTTCCTTTCAATACAACTCTCCTAATAGAGCTTAACACCCATCTTGATATCACTGCTTACTTCTCAGCTTGGACTGATTAGCATCCAAACTGGATGAAGACACCCTTGCAGCAAAAAAGTAAACTGAAAATGCACCTTTTGCCACTCAAATCCATAACTTAACATAAGGAATTCACTTTGGATTTTTGCCATTTGGGTAACGCATTTGCTTTGCACACAGCGGCTAACTGGCAGCATGAAGATGAACTGGTACTGCTGTCCCCCCCCAAGAGCTCATTACTGGTTTTCAGGGCTTTGCTCCATACTGCAGTGACTGGAAATCGAGGGTGTGTTTACAGTCAGACCTCAGAGAGCTTAACTTGTGATTTGCATTTAATGCATTAAAAATTTTTAAAACTGTCTTTTCCAAGAAATTGCCCATATCTGAAATCATGTTCTGGTACCCACTTAGTCATGCAATAGCGCCGGCAGGGGGAGATGAAGAGTAAAATATGCCTGAAGTTGCATAAAGCCTGGGTAGGAGAGAAATTTTATAGTAGAAGTGCCTTATTTAGGGGTCTTGGAGCATTTAAAAGCAGAGATAAACTGGAATTTAAACAGGAGATTTAAAAAATAAAACAAATGAAAACCAAAATACTAAGGAGCAAGAGCACAAGGTAAATATCCTCTACAAACGCTTGTTTTAGTTTTCTGGGTATAGGCGATTATTTCTGAACGCTTACCTAGCAGCTTTTTGAATCTTTAACAATCATACACACATACCTTACACATTTGTGTAACTGTTTGTAAATGACTGCAATCCTTTTGTTAGTGTTCCTCAGCATATATTCTCCCTTACCTGGAGATGTTCTCAGGACATGTATCACTTTATGAGGGAAAGGCAAAGTCATTACTTGGCATCTCCAAATGTGTCAGCTCCCTAGATGCACAGGATGCATCTCCCATGCTTCACTGGCAATCTGATTCGATATCAGTACATACAGCTTACACTAAAAAAGCTCTCCGATTTTTTAGCATTTTACTTTGGCTGAGAAAGAATTAAGGTAAATGCTACTCCCTCTCCACTGACCTATGGACTTACATAACTGTCAAAGAAGCCACTGGCTTAACCCTATGAAGATGGCAAAAATACAGCTGTTAGCTAAATGAAAGCTAAGGATGCAAACAGAAATGCTGATATTGGAAAGGACTCAGACCTGCAACCAAGACTTTCCCCTCCAAATAGGATTTTTTCCAGTACTCTTTGCCAGCTCACTTCTTTCAACATATAGCAGGGACAGCCCCAAGAGAATTGCTGAGCTTGCCTCCCAATCTGTGCGCTTCTTCCCCCACATTCTACACTTGGATATGGCCACTATTTAGGTCACATTTCTATCTACAAGTGATCACAACTCACACAAACTGGCACAGCCACCAAAATAATCAGCCCTATTGTGCCCCTCCCAGCTTGTTCTCTCATGCCAGCACAAGCATGAATTCTCCTACATACCAGGCTGCAATTTTATCAACAGCTGGTCTCTAAGGGGGAGGCAGCAACCACAGTGATGTAGCATCTCCCTGCCCTCAATACAGAAACCGAAGGAATGTTTACCTGGGCACAAGGGAGACAACTTTCACTGTCATCTAGAAGCTGTAGGGGACTCCTTTACCCTATGCAATTATTACTGCAATTAAAACTCACTTAAGGGTAGGCTGTTAATGAGAAAAGGGAGAGTTGAAATCAAGTGGCATGCAGGCCTTCCTTAAAGAGAGAAACTTCTGAAAAATGCAAGAGGGATATTGCAACTTAAAGGAGCTCAAAGCCTTATTAACCATACTAGACTTCTGCAGCATAGCTTTGCTGTTTTCCTTTTAAAAAAAAAAAAAACAGCAGCTTTTTCAGGGAAGAAAAATCCCCAAACCTCAACTTGTTCTTTGCTCTAGTTCTGTTTTCTTGAGTCTGCAAGGTCCTGGAGCAATACTCCAAGGGAAGCAAATGACTGAGATCTGAACTGATTAAGCCTGAAGTCTTAAAAGACAGCTTGTCACGCACTATTTGCTACTTCACTGCTGACTCAAGAACATTCAGCTCATGTGCATATTCCACTTTCCCATCTGCCCACTGCTTCAGCTTCTCACCAGCAGTTGCGCATTTCCAGCGCAAACATTTTTGATATATTAAGAACTAAGTGCAGGGCAGCATAAAACATGCAGAGCTTTTCATCAAAGTATCCAAAGTACTACTCTATCAACTATTAATCTTTATTTGTGAGCTTAACTTATTAAAAGCCTCCATTTTAACATAATAAATAATGTAACTCTGTATTATAGCCTACTGCAACTAGAAACTTTATGTAGAATTTCAGGCTCCTTTGCTATGGAATATGAGGCTTTGTTTATACTCTCAATGGATCTGTGTAAATCTATGGCAATGAAAACCAATCCCTCTTTATAAGCTGCTAGTGTTATGAAATCCAGAAAAACAGGCAGCTATAGCTAAAAGCAAGACTCAGTAAATTTAAAACTTTGTACCTAAAGATTATCAGAGTTTTCTCTGAACCAGTGCAGGAAAGAATACGTTATCAGTTAAGACCATTCAGTAGATTTATTTCTCAAGCTAGCAAAACCACACACACTTGGCATAAAACCAGATTTAAATCAAATAAGATTCATGTGTCCTTGCCTTTGACATTGTTGCTTGTTTCTAGCCATTTTTTTAAAACAGAAAACTTATCTGTTTCCTTTTCGTGCATATGTTATAATTTATATCCACAGAACAGAAAGAAAACAAATCATTGCTGTACAAGCTCCTTTTGTCAAGATATCTTCAAAAAAATAAAGGGTTATTTGGAATGGTATGAATACCCTGAGCTCCCACTGGCTTTGGGTGGGAGTCAAGCACATTCACTAAGCAGTTACTCAAAAACTCAGCACCTTACACAATCAGTCTCTGCACAGCCCTCAAGTTACTTCTTGAGTTTTCTATAATGAGACAGACTGCTTTGAAGGAAAAGTAGCAGTATCTGTCATCAGCCAGATTAAGGAACTGATCCAGGAGTGAAAGTGTCTTGCTCTACAAAGCCCCTGCCCTAGCAGAGAACCCCTCTTGGGTTTTCCACCTCCACCACAGGAGTGGCTCTGCTGCTTTGACATAGCAGCTTAACTTTTGCCTACCTCACAAAAAGTGATGCCAGCTGTGGGTTACTTTAATAACTCAAACTAAAATACAACAGCTGAGCAGCTGCTGCTGGAGAACCTGAATCATCCCTAAGCAGCAGAAAACTCTCAAGGGAGCACAGAAACAGCTATCACTGCTCCATAATCAGAGCACTAATCTAGATAAAACATAGGCAACCTGAGGAAAGCTGACAGCATTAGGGATTAATGAGCCCACAAAGTCACCAATTATCATGGATTACACATCTTGAAAGTCTGATTAGTTTCCCTCCTACTCCTAAATTTTCAGGCAACCATTGCAGCCAAGGTAACCGAGCATATCTGTCATCCAATAAGATCAGTTCAAGACATGCTATTTATGAACTTGAGGTTTTTTTAAATCTTTCTATTCTTACACTTTCCACTTCATTAATACCTTATTTTAGATAAACATATTTAGTATATTTGCCTGCTCACTGCAGGGGGGTTGGACTAGATGACCTCTAAAGGTCCCTTCCAACCTAAACCATTCTATGAGTCTATGATATTTCTGTGTCTTAGACCTGTTTAATACCAGATCTGAATTCAATACCTATGTATGTGCATATAGGTAGCTATATACATATAGCCCATGTAAAGAAGTCATGACTATTTGGTTGTAATAATGTACTATAAAAAAAAAGGAGAGGCAGCCAAGGATGATTACTTTGCAAGCAAATGCAAGATTGCAACCTAAGCAATCTTCATAAGGGAAGGTACTGATCTTTGTCCCGTTCTCCTACTGACTTTGGCACTTGTCAGACTGTACCAAACTAATTCAGTTTGTTAAACCTGCAGAAACCTAGTACAATAAGTAGTGTTTTGCCAGGCTTTTGCATTGAATCAGCTCAGCATAAGGTCCAGCAAAAGCCAAAACAATGGCGTAGTCAGACGGCAGGGCCTCCTCTATGCTGATGCAGAGGGATTAAACACCTTTAGCTAAAATGAGCAACTTCACTTGAAAAAACCCACCCCACCAGACTGTTTCATGCACAATTTTATGCAGTTTTGCTACTGAGCAAGGTGGATTTAAAATGATCAATCAATTCACTGTTAACTTGCAGGTTAGCTATGTTTTCAAAGAAGAGTAGTGAGCTATGTTCCTCCTTTTTCCCTTACCATCCATATATTAAACCTTAACTCCAGCTCCAGAGGTTTTCCAGTTGCATTGCCAGTGACTGGCTTTTCTGCATATCTCCATTACAGTTTTCATCCTCGCATACTTTTCAAATACTAATCACATCAGCGGCTTTGCAATGTCTTTCAACAAGAGTATTGGTTCTGCAAATCATAGATATGTAAGGATGAGGGAGGGGCAAGAAAAGTAAGTTTTATTCAGAATTTTATAAGCTTTATAAAAAGTAGCAGTAGATGTACAAGTAGTATTTTTATAAGAGGAAAAAGTCAATAGCAAGTAATAAATTCACCTGTTTAACAGCATGCCCACAAGCCCTATAGACTCATACCTTGCTGCGTTAAGCACCATACTGTCATAACTGCCTACTAGCAAGCAACACTTCCCAATAGCCTGGCTGGGCTTAGTAGTAATAATGATCTCTCGGACATGTCCCCTGTTACTTTGAGCAATTATTCCTTTCCCTTCTCTCTGCAGGTAGACCAATTTTCATCCTCCTTTTTCCACCTCTCCAAGTATTAAATGCACATGGCTTGCATATCCATACAACCTGAAAGCCTTTTATTCAGCTCCTGCCAAGCAGAGAGAACACTTGCACAAAATAATAAAAACAGATTACGAGTTGTTAGAGGTTGGACAAAGAGAGAACAGATATTCACATAAATGAAGAAACATAAGGAAGCAACAAGACAAAGATGTAATGGTTCATTTACCAAACACACTGGACTGAGTTAAAGCCTAAACCCTTTCAGATGCCAGTCCAGCCCCGGAGTGGGTTGCTACTGCCCCCTCCATCACTTACGTGTCCTGGCAATGGAGGACTGGGATAAAAACTTTTCATGTAATGCCAGCATGGCAGCTTCCCCAGACACGGGAATTCCTGAGA
>VZTV01039474.1:0-11959 GCA_013400875.1 Anhinga rufa | reverse complement strand
GTTAAGACTGTGCATTTGCAAAGAGGTACTACAGGGCTTTGAATGTACAGTACTTTGATTATTTCAAAATAACTGCTTATCTTCAAGATCCTACCTGGTGGCACACCAGCTGCGGTTTTAAATTTCAGATGAGTTTACGATGTGGTTTGTTCTTGGGGAGAAGCAATAACAGGAGTTTCCAGTTGTCCCTTCTCTATTGCCCCATGTCAGCGAGCTAGCATTTTTCTCTTTCAGAGCAGTTGTGCTCCTGTCAGAACATGAAACCTGCCATCAGAGCTACTTCATTCCAGTACTGTTGACATCAGACAACCCAGAAATCTTTGTTCGTTACACAGGGGGCAATTCTGCNGGATTGAACAGGTGCAGAGACTGGTCAGTCTTACAGCCACAGTAGTGGTGGCCTGATAACAGGGCCTGGAGATGCATGGACAGGATTTAATGCGCACTCTTCACTTGAGCAGGTAGGTTCCTTTTACAGTCCTGTCTCTTCAGTACTTTTCATATGGGCTAAATTAATGTGAAGCTTTTTTATTGGTTAAAGGTAAATCATTAGGAGAGTAAACCAGTGTAAAGCAATATAAATAACTGGTTCACAGTAAGGGAGAAGTGTATTTTATTTGAAGTTACAGTTATTCCTGAGGACCAGATTTTAAATAGAAGTGTAAAGCTGAATATACATTTGTATGCCATTTTCTGGAAGTGTGTTTGGAAATAAAACCTGAAATTCTCTATTCTACATGCAGTTGTTAAATACCAGTAGGTAGTAACAATAATTATAAGCATTTTTTTCTGTGCTTGGGTGACTGACTGCTTGAAAAATGATGTCCTGGTTATTCCTGGGGAAATTTCTAGTAAAATTAGTGTGCCATTAGGCAACATACTTTTCTTCTCTGTGTTACCAGGATATTTACTTTGCACCCAGAAAAAGTCCCCTGGTTCATATGTCTTAAAAGTGACTGAAGCTATGTGGTCTTTTTCTGATTGTATGGTATGTGGGAGAAATGGCAGAATGTTAATAGATTTTCTTTATCATTATTCTTCCTCCAGCATGGGAGATTGTGTAGTGGAGACCACATCTTGAAAATTGGTGATACTGACCTGTCTGGAATGAGCAGTGAGCAGGTGGCACAAGTTCTGAGGCAGTGTGGAAATCGAGTGAAACTGGTAATTGCAAGAGGTCCTATTGAGGAGCCACCTCCACCAGCAGTCCCTCCTGGTACACCAGTACCCATCTCCACACCAGAGAAACAGGTAAGCAACAGTGAATATACTTAACTCACAGCAAACTTCTACTTCAGACTTCTTTTCCTTTTAATTGCTATTTGAATGTCTTTCACACTTACGTTCTCAAAAGCCAGGATTTTCTTTCCCAGTAGCAGTGCTCTCAGCTGACAGTCTGGGGGAATTTAAATGTCATGAGTCCACAATGCAAGGAACTATATGCTTTGAAGCCTTTTGGGATCAAGGCTTAGCACTTTCATAAGTATGATCCGAATAACTTCTGGTTCTGGGTTGCTTGTGATTGTGCAGTAATACATTGGGAAAAACTGAAGCCATGCGGTCTTTCCTTCAGACAGAGCAAGCTGACTCTATAGCATTTCTCTGCCTGTCCTTTGCTTCTGCAGGAACATTTCTTATTTCCATATTATTGCAGCCATCCATCAGCCAGTTCTTCCCTGTGCCCACCAGCACGCAGATGCTGCTTCTTTCCTACATCACCTGGCATTGCTCATTTGCTAGACACGTTCCAAAAAAAGTCAGCCAGCTGCTACCCTTATTCCCCTGCTGGTGATTGTATTCTCTGTGCTGTTACTCCTCTACAACCGTCAGCCACTTAAAAAATGCTGTAAATACTGTCATGTCCTGTCAGCTCAAAAACTCTACAAAATAGGTCATCTGCGTGTTTGCAGCAAAGCCTGGTTTCATGGGAGCCAGGAACAATAGTGTTTCGTCACATATAGTTATGACCAGATACATTTAAACGTGAATATATGGAGGAGGTGAATGAGAGAAGAAAAAGGTGGTTGTTTTTGAGGCTACCACTAGATAGAATTTATGCCTTACAAAGAATTTTTTGTTTTACTTGTTCCTTTTGTTTTTCTAGACATTTTATTCCCAGTTACAAATTATGTTTCAGATAGGTCACTTTGGAAGAAAAAAACCTTAACAATTTTTGCATGATTAGCATTATTTTGCCTCTGTCCATTTTAGTGGTATCTGTGGAAAACAAACGTATTCATCCCCTCTTTTGTGGCTGTATGGTAAAGAAAGTTAATCTTAACACGGAGTCTTCTGAGAATCTAAGAGGAGAGGCAGATGGTACTTCTGTGTCTCTACAGCACAAAGAGGCATGAAAACCTGGCTGTATTTTAGATAAAGCGATCAATATTTAGCCTGAATGTCATTTACCTGAAAAGCAGCAATCTCAAAAGAGAGCTGAATTTGATAATTTCATGTGTGTATATTTCTTCAGTATTTGCCTTTCTGAGGTTATATAATGCAATGTTGAAGGCTGTATCTTCAGCTGCAGAATGTGTAGGATTTCTAGTACCAAGGAAATGTCTCAAAGCCACCAGGTGGCAAAATTCGACTTTTTTGCCACCTTCCTCTCCATTTCCATCCTTTTCAATACCTCGTTCCTGTTACATCTCTCCTGGCAGGAGGCAGGCTATTTTTAAACAGCTCCTGCCTGCACAAAGTCTTGTTCTTGGAGGGAACACCCAGTTAATGGTGATGCAAGCCTCATTAATTTGGGTCTGGAGAGAAGATGATGATGGAAACAGCTTGGTTTATCTGTTTCTTCCTGGCAAATACAGGGTGGGTAAAGACTTTATGATGCTCTTAAAGCTATTAATGAGAGCAGAATGGCTTTCCAAAATGGGCACTTTTCATCATGTCCCCTGTAGATGTCTATCCTGTAAAAATTCATGAGGTTATGGAAACTGGAGCAGTTTTTTAGTGGCATTACCTGTGGCCAAAATAATCCTGTATTATCAAGCAGAGAGGTAGTTAAAGCAGTAGAAATTTATTTTTCTTGTGTTTGATTGTGGTTTTGGGTGGAGTTGTTCAGATAACTGAAGTCAGATTCTCTTTTAGCAAGTACCACCATAGCTCTCTTGAAGTCTTTTTTTNCAAACTGGGTTTAGTTAGTATCTGCCCGGTTGCCCTGCTGGCACTTTAAAAAATATTATCTGCTATTTGTCATGCAGAAGAGACAGAATAAAAGAGGAGTATAGCATGATCTTGATATATTGGTATTACGTTTTTGAATTTCTATTTTAAATATGTGCATAGATATTGATGTCCATATAAATACAATGAAATTGAAGCCTTGTATATGTAATCATATGCTGATATATACCAGCTATGGAAGTGGCTAGTAAGTATATTTTAGGCAATGAAAATTGAAAATTTTTAAAAAAAACTTTCAAAAACATTGAAATGAAGTTTTATAGGTTGATTTTTTTCTTCTAATATGAAAACAATATTGTTGAAATGGGATTTTAATACGTATTATACTTCCATTAACAACAAATAAATTAATTCATTACCCTAAAAATTCTTTGTTATTGAAATTCAAGGCTGTAGTAGGTGTTGGTGGAGATTGTAATTATTTAACTAGCTGGAAGTGTAATTGCTACTTTCTAAAATAAAACTTTTGAGTCTTTCAAAAACAAGAAATGTAATAGCCTCAGTAGAAATAGCTTTTATTATGTTTTAAACTTGGCATTCATAGAGAAAAAACAGCTGTAGTTATTGAACAGGAATTTAAACAAATACAATACAAAATATAATTTTGATCTTATTTTCTTCTTTTAAATAACACAGCAGTCTAAAGCTGGTTCTGAGAAGGTCCCAGAAGGGCTGCAAGCTACATATTCTAACATTTAAGCATGGTCTGTGTAACTTACTGTACAAGAGGTTTATTTTCAATTTGTACAAATTTCACCAGTCATTTTAGTTATCAAATAATGATTTTGTAGGTTAGAGGGTAATATCCCAAGGGCAGTGAGGCAGGGAGGCCATGACCTGCATTGCTTTGCTGTAAAGAATGTTACGTATGTCTAGGTCCTCTGCTGAATAACAAATAAGAACAGAAGCAAAGTTGGTACTTTCTTACTACGTTTGTGTCTAATTTTACATGCTAATAACATCAAAGAATGTGGTGGATCTTTAAATTAAAAAAATCTCCTTTCTAATCACGCTTTTCTTATTAGGCAGATGCTTCTGCTGATAGCTGTGAAGATGGGGAAAAATTTAATGTTGAACTCACTAAAAACAACCAGGGATTAGGAATAACTATTGCTGGTTACATTGGAGACAAAACATCAGGTAATGATCAATTCCTGCAGTTTCCTATACAGTCTGTTGCATACTATGGTATATGTGCATCAAAGACTTAATTTTATTTTTTGCGTAGCATCTCTAATCAAAACCATGACCATCTAAAATCTTTTTAAAGTTTGTAAAGAAAATTATTATTTTCCATTTGTGAGAAGGACACTGAGATTTGGAAGCAACCAGTTTTATCATAAAATCCCACCTCAGCATTTTTTAATCAGGTTTTATAGTCACTCTTGGCTAAAGCTTGTGCTTATATGTTTTTGCCAAACAATTCCAAAATAGATTGAGCCATTTTTGTTAGAACTGGCTGGGCTTTTAAAATTGCACTTGCATTTTTAAAAGGCTCTTACAAGGAAATACATTAGTATTCTGAGTAGTTTTAGGAGGTATTGTTGCTATTTTTTAAATAATGTGTATATTACTGCTGTCAGATTAAGAATTCCTTAGTGACTTCCGGAAAAAATAAATGTTTGTTGACCTCTGGGCTGTTGCAGCCAATAAATGAATTCATTTAAATGAATAAATGCAACAATGTTCATGTACAGTTGTGTATTTTTACTTTGTAATTTCCACTACATTTTTCAGAAAAATGATCCAGAACTCTCTTAGGCCTCCCTAGGGGGGATTTCGCAAATGCAGTACTGCTGGGGAAGGGCAGTAGTTGAATGTGTTGTAAAACTCCGAAAGCTGTTGGCTTGACTTTTACCCATATATATATATATTGTTAGAAAAATGTCTGGATAGATATATTCCACATGATTGGCAGTTTATAGACATAATTTGTTGGCTTTGAGAAGCTGGACTAAATTTTATCAATCTGTTTCATAGGACAGGATGGTCACAGTTTGTGACCGTCCACTCTTTATCAGCTTCCAGTTGAATCTTTAAAAGGCAAATTAAATTGTATAGCACGTGATAGATCTGGTAGCATATTTTAACCGATTTAGTGTTGGAGTATCACCAGTCCTCGATTTTAAATTATTGTGCCGCATGTAACTGTATTAGAAAATATTCCTGCCTTAGGAGCTAATTGGGCATCTCAATTTTGCAACTTAATGCTTAGTTAAAGAACAACTTTGCTGTCAGAGAAGCAACAATAAAACTACTGGACAGCAAGATCTGTGGCTGAATCTTTGATGAATGACAAGTAGCAACTTGTCACGTTAGACCATATAGCTGCTACAGGATAAAAAAAACCTTGGAAGTTAGTAAAATTTAATTATGCACAAAACCTTGTATGCTGGTTTTGGCTGGGATAGAGTTAATTTTCTTCACAGTAGCTATTATGGGGCTATGTTTTGGATTTGTGCTGGAAACAGTGGTGATAACAGAGGAATGTTTTCATTACTGCTGAGCAGTGCCAAGGCCTTTTCTGCCTCTCACCCCACCCCACCAGTGAGCAGGCTGGGGGGGCACAAGAAGCTGGGAGGGGACACAGCCGGGACAGCTGACCCCAACTGACCAAAGGGATATCCCACACCGTATGATGTCATGCTCAGTATATAAAGCTGGGGGGAAGCAGGAGGGGGGTGGAGCCGCTGCTCAGGGACTGGCTGGGCATCAGTCGGTTAGTGGTGAGTAATTGTCTTCATCTGCGTCACTTGACTTTCTTGGGCTTTACTTCTGTCTTCTTGTTATTTTCCTTTTCATTATTATTACTATTATTATTATATTTCAATGATTAAACTGTTCTTATGGCAACCCACGAATTTTCTCATTTTTACCCTTCGATTCTCTTGCTATGGGGGAGGAGTGAGCGAGCAGCTGTGTGGTGCTTAGTTTCTGGTTGGGGTTAAACCACGACACCTGGGAAAATTAACAAATTAACAAAAACCAGAAAAGAATGGTAAATGTTGTGACTTAAATATATTTGCAGTCTTATTCTTCCTAAGCTGAATGTAGTCATTAGAGCAAAACATAGACAGCTGTTAAAGTATAGTAGTGGACTATATATGTTGTGTAGTGGAATATCTTCCCATCAAATGTATTCATTTAACAGAGTTGAAACATTGGTTGCGAGAAAGTAGATTCTGTTAAGATTTCTGATACCAGTGTTACAGGCCTGTGACTCTCAGACCTATTTCATGCCAGTTCATGCTAGTATTTTTCTTGATTTTGTGTATATTATGCAAAATGTCCATGTAGGAACTCCATAGACTTTCACTTTAATGAGCTGTTGAAATTGTTTAAATTCCAGTGTGTTTTTCCTGAAATTGATTTCTTTTTGTAAAATGTCCTTTCTGTAGGTATATAACTTTTCCTTCTGCTTCAAAACGGGTAACTGGCTAAACTGGTTCTGTTTTGGGGTTTGGATTTTTTTTTTGTCTTTTTTTTTTAATTGGATCAACTACTGACTTAGAGCTGTAATTAAAAGCTGGTTCAAATGTAAGTTGTAGTCCTACTTGCTTATAATTTTCTGCATTTGGTTATCCAACCTTGCATTTCCTTAAGCAGTTATTAAGTACATGGAAAATACAAAATTTACCAGGTTAGTGTACTCAAACTGAATTTTCAGGCCTGCAGTTTTAAGTATGACCAAGAGTCAGAAATAGGTTTTTTGTCAATGTTGTTTCAACAATTAGATTAAAATAAGTTAGAATATTTATTCTTTTGCAGTAAGAATTGGGAATTTGGCATTGTAAGATTTTGAATGAAATCTGGTCCAATGCAAGCTGACATTAGTCAGGCTCATCCTTTAGGAAAATTTTTTTTTTTTTTTTTTACTTAAAGTATATACTTTCTTGCTGATTCTTTCCTTATCTTACCTGGAGATTTTATTTTCATTCTTTTTCTCCCTTTGGCTGGTGGTGTTAGTTGGAGATTGTTGCATTATTTAAATTGTTTCTTAATAAATTAGTTAATTCAATTTTCTATGTTTCTTCATCCCAGAACCTTCTGGTATCTTTGTGAAAAGCATTACAAAAGGCAGTGCTGTTGAACATGATGGCAGAATCCATGTGGGAGATCAAATTATAGTTGTAAGTAAGCACAGAAGGAAATGAGATTGCTTGTCTGCAAAACTCAACTTCTTTAAGTTGTAAATAAATGCTCATATAGTATATGTATAAAACATTTAGGATTGGTGTTGAAATGGTAAGTCCTTTTTTTGACTGAGTGTTCGATTACTTTATCTTTCTGATTATGCTACCTGTGTGTAACTTGTGTTTCTTAAAAAAAATCTCTTTTGTATGTATGTATGTATCTTATCAGTAGGAGCTTTTGAGACTGCTTAGTAAAGGAAAAGTTTCAAAGTTTGATGCAAATTAAGTAACAGTTTTCAAAATGTTTTTTAAAAGCTTGTCACTAAAGTTCTAGATGCTCAGAGAAAGAAGAAAGTATTTTAATGCCTAAAATGTTACTTGTGTGGTGAAAATCAGGTCATGAATGCAGGAACTGCGTTTTTATGGCTGTCCTAGATCTGGCCTTGCGTTTGTGTGGAGGTAGCACTAAGAACAAGTTATGGTCTCTCTCCAGTTACAAATGTGCCTGCGTATTTGTATGTGGAAGTAGATAAGTTTCTTATAATGGTTTAAATGCTGAGTATAAATGGCTAAAATTAATTATTCCAAAGTTTGATTTCTTCTTCTATGGCAGAGGCAGAAGGAGAGAAAGATTTCAATGGCCTCAACCAAAAGTATAATAAATATTCTTAAAATATGGTTTGCTTAAGTGTGGAGGAAAAACCAAATAACCCCAGCTCATTTTAAATCACTTTATATTAAGATGAGCAGCAGTTGGAAGAAGTCAGAGAAGGGACAACAAAATGATTAAGGGTCCAGGGGGAGTCATTCTTCATGCAGGAAGGATTAAAATGATGGAATATGTGTTGTATAGATAGACTGAAACAACAATAGGAGTCAAGGAATATAGTATTGTTAGAAGTATTTCAGAAATTAAAGGTGCCGAGGCGTGAGGTGGAGAAAGAATAAGATAATATGGGGTTTGCAGGGAGAAAAAGAATAAAAAGTGGGGTGTACTAGGGATAATGGGATGAAATTATGCCATGCCCAAGTCTTGAGTTTTGGAAGAAACCCTGACTTAATGAGATAATGGGGTAGTTTCAAACAGAAAAGGACAAAATCTTATTCTTTACAATATTACAATGTTGGACCAGAGTTAACATCTGGCTAGCTGGGACAGTCTTTGATTGGGAAATTGGACTTAATGGTGTTCAGTAGTAGACTTCCCTGTGTCTGAGGTTACTTGGCCTCAGAATGGCTGTGCTCTGTAGTTTTTTCTACCACAGTGGGTGGTCCTGTCTGTCCTCACCCTCTCCTCCAGGTCTCCTGGCCACAACCGTGTTGGTTTATTCACCCAGTATTTTCTCCTCAGAGGTGGGGATGGCTGAAACAGTTGAGCAGTCAGGCTGCATGATGTGCCCCCCACAGCATGTGCTGCGTCCTCTCCCACCTTGCAGAGCAGATCTGCCTGGCCCAGCTGTGGTGGGCACCAAAAGCACTTCTCCTTACTTTGCTGTGGTACTGGTTGTTTCCTAGCTGTGGGGCACTCCAGTGAAAGTGCTTAGTGTATCCAATGTTGTTAAGTCATCCAGGTTTTTGTTCTTGTCCCTCTGCTTGCTTTGTGCTCAGGCTAACAAATGCTGAGAGCTCACCATATTATTTTGCCGTGGACATTTTTTTTTCTGGGTGGTGTCTTGTGAGCTGAAAAGCTGCATAATCCTGCAGGTGGATGGAACAAATCTTCAGGGTTTTACTAACCAGCAAGCAGTTGACGTTTTGCGACACACAGGACAAACGGTTCAGCTCACTTTGATCAGAAGAGGTCTTAAGCAGGAAAATCATATTCAGCCCCCGGAGGACTTCAGTGCTGCTGTTGAAAAGGACTTACTGTTCCAAACAATGGATAGTAGTACAGCCAAAGGTAATTAAAACTGGCTTTACTTTAAAGTTGGCTTGAAACACTTTTCTTCTCAGTAGCAAACTGGAAATAAAATGGACCAGATTCATTCTGGGTAGCTATTACTGATGGCAGAGCTGCTGTAGATGAGGAGAGAATTTGGTCTACTATGGTTTGATTAATCTGTTAGACACAGTGGTATTATTTGCTACATTTTCAAAGTGAGTGCTGAAATCTCTGCACTGCATTGCACTTCTGGCTGAATTGCTTCAAGACTTTGATCCTGCAAATCTTCAAATGGTAAGAAGGCAGTGAATGTTTTATTTGTGCTCAAGGGTGAGAGCTGCATTCCAGAGCAAGCAAAGAGAGAACATCCCCAATGAGCAAAAGCAAGTCTCAGTTCTGTTCACTCTTGTGTGTCACTGTCACAAGTTCAAGGTATGAGAGGAATGGCCTGTATCTAGAGGTTATTAATAATCTGATAGGGCAGTAACTATATATTTGTACAAAGTTCAGAAGCCAATGGCCAATACTAATTTGGCTGCTGATGAAATGAGATTAGTGAAACTTAATCATATTCTGTCCACATTGTGAAGTATATGTGCCAGATGTTGGAGGTTAGTGTGTTTGAACAGAATATCTGCACAGAGGCTAGATGCACAAACATTTTTTTCAGCTATTTGTTTTATGGGTTGGTGCCAGCAGAAGTATATCAAAACTCATAGACTGTGTGAGGCATAATCCTCACCTGACACAAGATTTTGAAAGACTCAGTAGTATGTTATTTGTATGGCATCCTGTCATTCTCCCCTTTAGAAAAATTACAGAGGAAATGCTCAGAAAGTGCTGTTTCTTCAGCGTAGAGGGGTTCAAGACAGCTGACAGCCAGCAGCATACCTAACAGAACTCTGTGGTAGGAGAGGCGTTCTACAAGTGAAGAGTCTGTCAGGTATTCAGGTCTCAAAGTCTGTAGCATTTTCATTTTTCAGTGTCAGCTTCCTGAATTGCACAAAGGAGAGAAGAGGGAGGAAAAAAAAAAAGGTAATACAAGGAGGCTAAAGAATGTTACATTCATATGTTTTCCAGTAACTTCACTTTCAATTACAGAGGTGCAGCTACTGATAGCTGTGCTTTTTTTTTCTTGTTTCGTTGAAAAATTCACTAGAGAGGGCAAAACATTAACAGAGGACAAAATGTCTTTAAAATATGGCATTTTTTCGGGGCCCCTCATGCCAGATTCTGTTTGCCAAATATGGATCCTCTGAAGACCAGTAGAAGAGAGAGTCAGTGCCTTGGGGCATGCCTGTGAGCTTGATGAATATCGCAATATATAAAATAGCTGCAAAGGCTGCTTCTTTTTCCAGGTAACGGTGAAACAGAACAGGGATCCCCATCACTGCCATGCAGTGCCAGTGTGGTAAATATTGGAGAAGACATGAAACAACAGGAAACAGGTTTGCAGTGTTTAATATTTTATTCTGTGAAAATGCACTTGGCTGTGCTTACAGAAAGATCAGGTGTTTTGTTTGCCTTTCAATCTCCTGTGTGCTGTGTAGCTGAGGTACAGCTAGAAAGTTAAAGTAATTGTGTACATGTAAGCCTGTACTTGAGTCATGTAAGATCATAGACTACTGTATGTCTCCAAAAATAATAATGTGTCACAGATGTCACATGAAGTAGTCTGCTTTTGCTACATGCTTATCCTTCTTTTTAGTCTAGTTTTGTATTTAGTCTAGTTGTGTGTTAAACTATTTCGCTCATTTCCCAACATAACTTACCTTTCTAGCTGCCTGCAGCTGCCCGGTTGCAGTTCCAAAACTTCTATATTTTCTGATAAACTTCCTTTTCACAAGTTCCTGAGCTTGCATTCATTTCAGTCTGTGATCTCTGATAACTGAAATTCAGTCAATTCTGGTGCACTGATATGCTCTGACATTTCCCATACTCTTTGTAGAAATTCTTATTTTCTAATAGGTATTTTACTTTCCATCCTAAGCTGTTAGGGCACTGCGCTATATTTCAGAAGCCCTATGAGACGATATGTTTTCTAGATTGAGATGACACTTGAGGTGTTTTCTAACATTTTCCTGCTTCCAGAGTTTAGAGGGGTACTCAAAGGCATCACCCATATGAGTTCTGTAATATGTATCTTTTCATAACTCATTATTTCCATTATCCTGGATTGCTGAAGAATTTTTTTAACACCTTTCCTTCAGATCCTGGAAAATCTCTACTTTGGGGAAAATATTGTCATATTTGAATGCCACACAATGCCTGGCTTTATTTTTAGTAATGTTTCTGAGCAATGACTAGATTTAAAACACGGTCTGAGGCTGTTAGTCACCTTAAATTCTTACTGAAAGTCAGTGGGAGTTGGGAACTTAATCCTGTAATCAAGGTTCTAGTCCTCACCCGTGGTGAGTTTTCAGCTCTGAAGAGTTTATTTTGACCGTAGCCACGGCACAGACCATGGAGTTTCAATATGTAGGGTCCTGTTAAATCTGCTGTGTGCTGACTGTTGTATCTAAATACTGCTTCTAATTGTTTCCTGCCCTAGAATCTAAACTGTGAATGAGGGGAAAATGAGCAGGAGGAAAGCATTTCTCTGTTTTTTCAACCTGCAGATAAACTTTCAGTAAAGAGTTGCTGCAGTTCACTGCCTAGCCTGTCATAGTATTTTTCACAGCATCCTTACTTTCCTCTCCTCCTTCCTTTCCAATTTCACTTCTGCCCTTTAGCTATTAGAATTATTTCTCGT
>VZTV01039468.1:210-12278 GCA_013400875.1 Anhinga rufa | reverse complement strand
GGTGGAAACAGTCTAGCTGTATTTTACTGGCAGATTTCTCTGGGTATACAGTGTGACTGTTAGGAAGGTACAATTAGATAAGTGAATTGTTTTTCTGTAATATGTCTTCTGCTATTTTCATGTATGATCTTATAACAGATGAGCATTATTTACCTGCTTTCCTGGAATAGCAGATTGTGTTTCTTTGTACAGGGGATGTTAAGTGAATTAAGCACATGAGCAGTTAGCCCGTTTGCTAAGGGAGACTGGTGTTGAGACAAGGAGGTTATGGCAGGATACAGAGCAGTCTGGAGGAAAAATACTGTGGATGTAACCATTCTGCTAGAAGAACTGAATTGAAATGGGGAGCCTACTGTTAATTCATGTGTAATTACATTCCTTTGTTGTTAAAAATTAAATCCTGGGCAAGAGGAAAGTTTCAGCCTGAAACTGTTTTGAAGCAAATTTGAGCTGATGCCTTTCCACAGAATCACAGAACGGCAGGGGTTGGAAGGGACCTCAAGAGATCACCTCATCCAACCCCCCTGCATGAGCAGGCACACCTAGAGCAGGGGGCACAGGACCGCATCCAGGCAGGTTTTGAATGTCTCCAGGGAGACATTCAAAACATTCAGGTTTCCAAAAAACCTTTGAAGATTGCCAGGACATAGTCATCAGGAGGTAGTTACCAGATGGACAGATTTATGTTTTTTATTGTCTTAACTTTTCTGTGAGTTTATCAGCACTTTTCATCATGCAACCTGCATTATAAAATATCACCTACTACAAAGTTTTGCTTCTCCTCTTCTTTTCTCTCCACTAAAGCACAGTTTTGAGGGAGAGATTCACCATGCACTCTTCTTTCATGTGCAACCTCTGGGTCAGCCATCAGGAATTTCCTGTTCTTTCAGGCTGGCATTTAAACCTGCACAAAAACCTTTGCAGTTCATCATGCTTCATGTGAGCACTACCATAGGACCCAGAGGCCCCAAAGGCCTCCTTGCAGAAGTAATTCTGCGGGAGTCTCAGCAGGGATATAGGTTGCAAGGCCTCCGGACCTTGAGATTTGTACCTTAAATATTGTGCATGCATTCTCTGCAACATGGGAGCATCCTGCAGCATTTCCCCCTGTAAAGTATATTTCAAATGCTTTTACGTTTCACATACTGATTATTCTTCCAACATCTCTGCCTCACCCTCCCACCAGAGATGTTGTTTTTAACTGCATTTTTTTTATGTGAGAAATTCCCTTTCACTAGGAACTGTGGAATTATTGCATCTGAACAGTACTTCCCTTTTTGCTTTTTTCCATCAGTGTGCCAGTCTGATGCATCTGTTTTGGATGCCAGTCATTCACATTTCTCAGGCTGCAAGTTCATCTGTTCACAGGACTATCAGTTCAGATATTTTCTCAACTGCTTGTTTCTGCTATGCTTGTCCCTCCCTCGTTCCCTGTTGTACTGGTATGTACTTCAAAATACTGGACTTTGTCATTTCAACTGAGAGCTGGCACACCGGTATGGTGCCTGAGTCTGGCGTCCTTCATACAGGCCATAACATGCAAAAATGGTTGTGTTAGCTTTTGCTGTGTTTGCAGCCAAATGAAGCTTAATCTCTCTGTCCAGGCTCCGAATTACCTGCAAGATTATTTGTTTAATCATTTCAATCTGCATTGCTCGTGGCTTTTCAACCTCTATTAGACTTCCTGTCAGAGAGTGCTGGCACCACAGAACAAGGCTGGCTGCCTCTGTAGTTTATTGTGTGTTGGTTTTATGGTATTTGTGGGATTTATCGTTATTTCACTACAAATCTTCACAATTTTTTTAAGTTCTGTGTTAACCCTGAAAAGTTATAGAATTGGGTTAAGAATTAAGAGACTTTCAAAGCATCCTTGTCCTGAAACAACTCTGCAGGGCATGAATAAGTAATAAATGGATTGTTTTTCAGTCAAAATGAATCAGCTGACATGAGCTTCTCTGTGAAAAATCTAGTTGAGTTTTTACAGATACCTGTACGGTTAGAGTTCTTCCCTCTTAAGTTATAAAAGAATTTAGATTACCTTGAATCAATGACCATAGGCTGAATCAACCTCTGAAATTACAGATCTTGAACCTTGTGAGAAGGTCAAAATATATGGGATTCTTTGTTAGAGAGGGTATATTTTGTCTGGTTTTTTACAGTATAGATTTCAGATGACACCGGGTTGATTTCCTGAAGCCACAATTTAGTTCTTCTTTAGTTCTTCTAGGGTCTGACTATGTAATTTTTTTAAAAAACACAATGTGCAGTAAGAAGCCATACTGGTATTTATGGTTGTTGATTCACAATAATACCAGACTAGATAGAGGTGCGTATTTAAAGAAGATAGCAGCCGACTGAAGATTTTGAGGAAACATGGCTTGCAGTTTCAGTTTTAAAATGTTTTTTCTTTCTCTCATATGTCAGTTGATGTTAAATATGTGTATAAAGTTATAATTGTCACGCATGTAATAATTATACCTTGTACAGACACAAGTTTATAGTTTTCGTAATAAGTACCTCCGGTATAAGTTATACTGTGGCATGACTAACCATCGCTTTTCTATTTCAACATCTCGTTGCTTTCAGTATAAATCTTCTGGAAAGACCATAAATAAATAGGTGGTCTTAAGTAGCTTTTCTTTTTTCCCAATGTGACCTTAATTTATGGGATAATAGGGTTTTTTTGAACTTCCTTAGAAAACACTCACTTTAGAGGTGAAAAACTTTCCTTTTTGCTTCTGATAATTATAGAGTCCCAAATCTGCTCAGATTAGACTAATCTGGTCTTCCCATTTGATGTCTTTCACACTGTGCACTAAATGTCTTCACTCGGCTTTCTCGCCTCTCTCACATCAATGTAATGGTTTATTCCTACTTGGTGGTATATAAGGAGGTGGCTGAAGGAGCTCCATTGAATGCCCTTTCAGGAGTTTGGCCATATATTCTGAGTTGTGTCCTCTCTTTAACATCTGGCAAGTGTGAAATTTTAAAGTTGGGTGTTTTCAGTGGACTGTTGAGCATTCCCTTACGTGGCTTCTTGTAAATCTGTTATTTTTTCATCAGCGGGAAGCATAGAAGCGCTGGGAGGTAAGTGCTGGTCTTCAGCCTGCTTAGCTGTGCGTGAACCCCACGTGCCAAATTTTTAGTATGTGCCCTGCCATGTGGTTGATGCAGTTTATTTGTTGTGGTCACTGGGATAACTGCTTCCAGGACTTCCCTATTGAGAGACCTGCAAACAAACTGGGTAGGCAGTGAGGAAAACTGGACAGCTTTGAGGTCAATCCCGCAGCTTTGGTAGTTAGTGTGTGAAAAGGTCCTATGGTAGTATTGGTGGTGATGCTTTGATATTAATCTTGAATATCTCTAAAATGTTCTGTATTATTAAACCGATAGGGGTGGTGTTTGTTAATGGTACCGCTATGGGAAGGTAACAAGACACCGTTAGAGTGCTCTGATAGAAGAGTTTCAGGATCTTGTGCTATTATTTCTGAAAGAGCATGGTAACAGAGAACATCAGGAGGTCTCGGGAGAAATTAGGCAAGATAATGTGATTGCTGAAAAATTAACAGAAGTCGCAGCTGTATGATAAAAGCTTTAAAAAGTTTTTTCAAACCATATAAAGTAAAGAGAGAAACCAAAAGCGACTCCCCAGGCAGGGCTGAAATAGATGCATTGTATCTGCTGAGGCTTACTCCTGTAGTACTTGGCATAATTTGAAAGTTAAAGTTACTTTAAAATTCATAGTTGTTTCTAAAAAATTATTGAAAAACAACTTCAGATTCTGTTTCCTGAAAGTGCAAAAGTTCCGCTAAGTACAGTAGGTTTCCTTGTTTTCATGTGTTAATTCTGGTATTCTAAAAGCGTGCAAATGGCATTTGTCTTTGGATTTACAAAAACTCTAGATATTCAGAGTTTGAATTATTTAAACTCCCACAACACATGCACTTTTGCTTTTCAAGCTTGAGTTATAATTTAATTAAAAACTTCTGGTGCATCGCTAGCTATTTAAATATTAAAATGTTCCATGGATCACTTTCGATTATCTACCGTCATGAAATTCCTGAAGATGTCAGATTTTTAAGATTCCCAAAGTTGCACTTGGAATTGTCTGTTGATGCAAAGGGGACTGTGATAATTACATACATCCATTAGTATCAGCAGAGGAGATAAACTTTGGGGAGGCTTAATGGGCATGTCTCAGTGACAGCTAGCAAAGAACATTTGGCATGATTAAGGATGGATTTGAATGTACTTGAAAATATACTCTCATTATGGACGCCCAGTGGAAGTTGCACTACAAATGTTAAATTCCCCAGAAGAAGAGTTGTGTGGCAGGGAAGCTTTGAAATCCACTGTGGCCGTCATCCAAATTACTCTCTTCTCTTTGTGTCTTTCTGCTGTCAGATTCACTTTGTGATGCCCAACTTGGCTCCCTGCATCTTTGAAAAGAGGCAACCTGTTGGTTTCTGTGTTTCAGATTGTCCGAAGATACATCAAGGACTGGCTTGAAAGGAAGAAGCCTCCATTTGGCGCTATCAGCAGCTGTGTGCTCCTGATGATCATCTACACGACATTCTGTGATACTTTTGCCAATCCAAATATTGACCTTGATAAATTTAGCTTGATTATAATAGTGTTCATAAGTAAGTTCAGCCTTAAAGCATCTTTTGTCTGTGTTTCAGGTGTGTAATGAGCTATATGTACTGGAAAGGGTGGGGCTGCGGGGATACTGGCATGGGGCTAGAGTTTGTACTTTTAATGCATCTAGTAAACCAGATTACCAGACTTCTTAGGGGCTGGGTGCCTTTAGGGGATTGAGTGAGCATTTAGAGAGGGATGAACCCTGCTATTAAGGTGTGCCTGAGATTGCTCAGTGGTCCTCCCTTTCTAAAGGGGCATGATATTACTGTCCAAGTGTTTATGATCATTCTGTTTTGGCTTCTTTGTTATTAAACAACCATAAATGCACAGATGTTGCATTCCAAACAGAAAGGAAAGATTGGGGTTTGAGCTGTTACTCAAAAGCACTGTTACAACTTCTAAATAGTTCTTCCTTACCATATTATAAACCTAGAAACTGGTTTGGAGTTTGAATGTGTTGATATATTTCTGTGGATGGGCACATTTCTTGCAGAGTTTGTTTTAGAAGCACTCTAGTCGTTCAGCCTTAAATAACATACACATGAGAATAGACTGCTGGTATCCTTGCCATCAGTTAAAAATACACTTGCAGATCTCTACCTCCCAGGAAAGGGCAGTGGTATACAGGCACTGTGTCCTCTCCCAGTAGGGAATTCCTGTCTTGCTTCAGACTTTCCAGAGACAGGAGTTTCAATTTGCTTGGGGGAGAGGTAACTGCAGTATACTACTGTATAAATCATATCTCATATACTCTAAAACTGTTAGATTTCAAGAAATCAATGCATCACCTACCTTGAAGTGTGTGTATGCACACGTTTCTGTCTAATAAAAATAATGTATCTTCTGTAAATCCAACCTCCACTAAAGTCAGTGGGAAATTTGCCCCTGCCTTTATGGGTCAGTTCTTATCCTAACTGTGGCAGTCTTTTGGATTATGAAACAGTATACATGTGTAAAATACTACGTGGAATTATAAATGGTACTGTATAAATACTTCATTCTGAAAGCAAAGAAGAAGGAAGCCATGCTAAGGAGCTTTTTTTCAAAATGGAGGAAATACTTGTTTGCATAGGCACCTGAGAAGGACCACATCCCAGATGCACTTAAATCAGTGCAGAGTTGTCAGCAAAAAAGAGGTATATGGAAGTTTTCAAGTCTGACTTAACATGCAGAGAAACTCAGAATGAAGTAATTTTATGTTACTGTGCTGACTGCTACTTTGAAAAAAAAGTTCTTTTTTAGTTAAAAAGGCATGTTCTTCCTTGAACAGTTGGTGTAGAATGCTTGCTTCCATTGCCTTTCTTATCCTTTCTTTTATTTCTCTACAAGACAGCTCTGCATTTGTGCCATGTGTAATTATATATACCACTTCCAGTGCAATACACTGAAGATTGTTATATATACATTTTCACTGCCGGTGTGCA
Organism: Anhinga rufa; assembly: GCA_013400875.1. NCBI lineage: Eukaryota > Metazoa > Chordata > Aves > Suliformes > Anhingidae > Anhinga > Anhinga rufa. Next base: position 6,213 of record VZTV01039468.1, on the reverse strand, counting down.
TAACTGGAGTTTCCTAGTAAGAATATTAACATGAGCATTGAAACTACTTGGAACATATTAGACATTTGTTTTTTTCTAAAATATTTATAAAACCAAAAAACCAGGAAGCTGTGGAGATGGATATGCACATTGTATTCTAGAAAAAGTTTCTATACCACCATTGGATGTGTTGGCTGGACATGTGTGTTGTGTTATACCAGGATGTGAAATTAGCACAAGGAGTTTGCGATGAAACTGCATTTATTATTCTGCTGATTAATGGTTTTATGTAATTTTTATGTTAATATTCTAGCCACAGCAAAATATGCACAAAGGCTAATTAGTAGCAACACATGCTTATTGCTTTACAGAATTATATGTATTAAGGGATTTTTTTTTCTGTGCATATTAAATTAATGTACTTAGTTGCAGAAAAATTGTAATGCAGGAACAATGGATTGCTTCCTTAGCTCACGAAGGAAGAATTAAGTGCATGCTGAGGTGACATTTATACATCCTAGGAGATGTATGTAAGAGAATGGAAAATGTCACTGGTAATAGCTAATATCCCTGCCATGTTGCCCAGTTGTAAACTGGGGTCAAAATCAAATGTATCGGCTTGGCTTGCACTACCCTATGGGACACATTAGCCTTATTGCATTCACAAGTTTTGCGAGGAGAAGGGAGAGGACCCACCCCAGATTCTGCTGCAAGTAAAAGCCCTTCCCCGCATAACCCACAAACACCCAGAGAAAGGCTGTGCAGGTCACAGGGTTTCTCCTGCAGCTCTGTGGGGAGTTCCTGCACTCCAGCACGAGGCTTGGTCTCTGCAGTCCCAGCAGCTACTCACAGCAGGAGGGGGAAGCCGCAGACCAAGGGTGGGCTTTGTGCATCCCCCGACCCCTGCAGGTGTCAGGAGAGCTGGCAGAGAGGAGAGCTCCCCTCAGGATGCTCAAAAACCATCCTCACTTACAAAGCTGACTGAGCTTAAGCGAAAGCTGCTTTGTCTGATGTATGCTGCCCAGTTCAGGAATTAGCCTTTGTCTCAGAGGGAATTAAAACGTCTCTGATGATCTTCTCTTAGCAGTGATCATTCATCGGGAGAGTAATATACCCAGTGTGTGAGAATATTTATTGTGATCATGCTTACACATTGTGCTTTCTCCTGTTAAATAGAAAGAGGCTAAATTTAAATACTTGGCAACCAGAGCATGTCTGAGAGATTTTATGTTGTCAACCCAATAAGCAAAACAAGTGCAAACAGATGTGCAGCATGCAGCAGTGAACTTTCCTGCCATTCATCGTGTCAAGAAATACTTGATTCAGAAGTTACCTCAGGAAGAACTTGTGTAGCCATTATATTAGCTCTAGCTTTTGTAGATGTAATGATGTGTGTTGTTCTTCCAGACAGTCTTTAAAGGTTGTCTGTCATTGGATTTCTCTGGATAGACTTGGTCCAGGCTAGCTTTATGGGGACAAAAGGCATGTATGCAGCAATTGCAGAGATTTAAGTGATCTTTACTTCTGTGATCTAAGTCTAATTTGAACTTGTTTCTCTTTCAGTATTTTCTGTTCAGATGAGCTTCATGTTTTTGACTTTCCTCTTCTCTACAAGGTAATTGAATGTGCTGAATCAGAACCTTTGAATATTTGTTTTGTGTGATGTCTTTGATTTGGATGATACTGTTTATGCAAATGTGTTAAGGGCAGGTTTCTGAATAGGGGTGACCTCATTTTGGTATTTCATATTGTCCTTACTGCATTTTCTCTGTTAGAGTTTCATAGGCTAAGAGAGCAGGACCTGAATTCTGTCCTTTCTTGTGTGTTAATTACAGAGTTGTTAAATCTCAATCAATCACTGCTATACCTCATCCACTGAAAAAAATGGATTTGCACAGATGTCACTGAAGGTATAATTTGCCCTGCAGACATGCTGATGACATATGAGAGAGAGAACTCAGTTTGACTTTTTACATCTCAAGATACATTTGCTGGGCTGGCAATTTGCTCTTCTCTGTATATGTCAAATGTGTTACATTTTATATGGTGATTCTTAAAAGAAAGTTGTCCTGAACTAATGTTTGGTAGAGCTATTTTTTTTCTTTTGAAATATCAACCGTGAAGAACAGTTGTACATTCACTTCTTGAAAAATAGTACCATGAGAACGGTGTTAGCCAATAGCTTCGTGCATCACTTGAGCTGGTCTGAGTATCCACCATTGTCCTCTCACTTAGACTTACTGGAGTTTTTTATTAGCAGCTCTCTGCTGAATGGCAAGTGCCACAATACAGCACACTCCAGACATAAGCTTTAAATAAATTATAGAATATCCATAAGGGAGAGTCACAAAGAAGGTTGCAATGTCTTAGAGCTACTTACGCTTTTTTAGTGCCGCAAGAAAATTTCTCTGTGACAAGATCATACCCTGACCTTAGAAGGCATTTTTAAATAACTTTTGAACCGCTAGACCTAACCTGGGGGGAAGATATGTCCCAACTGTAAAATCTAAAGTGCCGTAAGTAGTAACCAACTCAGAATATTATTAAATGATTCTAAATTTGGACCAAAGGGTGATCCATTGGCCAGTCATATACCTCTCTCTGTATGTCACTTCTCTACCCTTCCTGGCCTTACCCCCAGTGTGTAAACCCTTAGATGCAGTTTTTCTCTGAAGTGGAAGATAACTACATATTCTAAGCAGTGCTCATAGTGTAGACTCAATATACTCTCTAAATGGAGCATTTCGTTACCATTACATATTAGGAAAAGAAATCATAGGTGTTTGTTTTTTTTTTTACAGAGGCAAGCTGGCCACTGCTGTCATATAGCATGTTTGCAAAAATAACCTTGGCTGGAATAAAGTTGTGTCCTACATACCATGTGATCAGAATTCCTCTGCTTCACAATGAAGCATATTCATTAGAGAATTTGCCACAACTGAGAAACAATTGTGCTTTAAAAAAAAAAAAGAATCAAACACTATGTTCATTTGTGGGTAGAATTATTTCTGTCACTAGACCTGATCAAAGTGATGTGAACGTGCATATGGATTCTCAAAGTAATATATTTGATCGATGATATTTTAAGATTTTTGCTATCAGAGGTTATTAAAACTCTTTCTTTTCTAGGAATAACTCTAGTTTCACACCAGCAGACACAGTGGCTATCATTTTCTGTTCCACACACAAATCCCTCACCCTGGGTAAGTCAGGAGATTACCTTTTGAACAGAACAACAGTAACATTCATACCTTGCTGTGTTGAAAAAAAAAAACCAAACAAACATTGCTGGTTGCTGGCTTTTCTGCTTAAATGGTTTTGGATTTAGCATGACAAGTAATGCTACCAGTATGATACTAATAGTAGGATAATATTCTTGCACAGATAAAATAAATGCTTATTACAGGGCAGACAACATAGTATTCTCAGCTGAGTTTTTAGTGGTTATACAGTAAGGCCACCGTATTTCTGGAAAGCCAGATTCTTCTTTCTGTTCTTATTCTATTCTGTTGCCTAATCCAATACTGCTAAAATTTCAGGTTTGTTACTGAAAGCATTGTAAGGTATATCTGCCTAGTGTCACAGTAGAATCTTATACCTAAAAGCTGGGCTGTACAAGTGAAAATCAAAGCATGTAGTGTATTCAGAAATCACAAATAGACAATACTGTCTTTTGCTTAACATGAGTAAAATGTATGTGTTTATTTTAAGTCTGCAGATATTTTGGATAGTTTTATTTATTAGAATTCATTTATCAGAATACCATTGAGATATTTGTCACTTATGACCCCTTAGTGATAATAAGATGTTCTGATAGAAATTCACAAAGCACTGCTAAATCAGTTACGCTTACAGCCACTTGCTACTGATTCATTCATTATGTTCAGTCGGTGAAATGACTAGTACTTGAATATTTTCTCACTGTTTTTCAAAATATGAAAACATGTCTTTGATAAAGCATATGTGACTGAATATATGTCTTTTCAAGACTGTATCTGTCAAAGAGAAGCACAGCTAGTGTCAGTAACAAAGGTAATAACTCAGCCTGAAAGAGGGGAAGAACAAGTTGGGACTTAGGTCAGATGTTTTCCAAGTCAGTTTGATATAGTGAAACTCATCTTGGGGTTCTTTGCTTCAGCCAGGCCTGTGCTGCACAACTGTTAGCAAGTGCCCTTGAAAGTCTGTGGGAAGTGAAGGAGTTCCTGGAAGACAAGGAAAAGGCAAACATAATGCCTCTTTTTCACAATGGAAGCGAGGAGGGGACGAGGAATTATAGATCAGTGAGTTTAACTTCATTTTGTAGAAAACTACTGAAACAAATAAATTATTTTAACAGTGTAGGAGGAAACAAGGAGATGAGTAACAGCCCCATAGATTTGTCAAATGCATATCATACCAAACTAACCTAATTTCCTTTCACACAAGGCCCGTGGGTTGCAGAGAAGTAGCAAAAGTTGCATGGCTTGAGAGTGTTATGGCTTTTGACATTTGCATGACGTTTTGGGCTCCACAATTCAAAAATTATGTGGGCCACCTGGAATGAGATCAGAGGAGAGTGCCATGAATGATCACAGATCTCTAAAACGTGACCCCAGAGGAAGGTTGAAACAATTGGGATTGTTGAGAGAAGACAGCTGAAATACAGTAGTAATCTTCAAATGCATAAAAGGTTGATGCAAAGAAGGAAGAAAGTAACTCCTTCACAGTGGACTTTGAAAAGGGAAGGACTTTGTTACAGTGATGATGATTTAAGCTAACAATCAGGGAAACCTGTCTAATGTAAAACAGTTCAGCTTTGGAATAATATGGTGCCTATTGATGTCTTGAATCTCCTGTCGTTGTAGACAAGCCTCAGACAGGAATTAGACAGCTAGTGTTGATCCTGCCTTGGAGCAGAACATAGATTAAATGACATTAGGTCTTTTTCAGCAAAATGTTCTACAAAACTGAAGCTTCAACTAATAAATGAGCTTGTATACAGGAGGACAGTCATGCTTGTATTTGTAGAAAGCAACTCCACACGTAAGTCATAACACACTACCATACTTGGTAGAGGTGCGTATAAACTTAGGACACAGCTGTGATATTACAGAAGAGAAGCTGGTTGTATTTAACAACACAAACGTGTAAAAGTTTCCCCTCCCCAGTAAAAACAGATTTATATACATTCTGTTGAATACTTCTGCAGCTTGCCATGACACTAAGAAAATAAGCACAAAGCCTTTTTTTTTTTTAATATTTAAGTCCTAGAGGGGCTTGCCGTCACCCAGAAAAAAATGAGGACTCTTCATTTCTTTTACTCGCTCTACCAAGCATTCTCATGTAGCCTGTCTTGACCTGCACCCTATGCACACCCTATGCTGAGTCGGTTCACTTTCTTCTGCTAGTACGCTCTTCTTTTTATATTCTGTTTTCTCCTGCAGAAGAACCTGAGATTCCTACCTTGCTTGACTTTTTGGCTCACATTTTCCCAATTCCAAGTTACTGCTTTCATTAGCACACCCTGATGAGTCAGGCTTTGTATTTTGCAGCTTTCTATGCCCAAGCACACCAGCAAAAGTACTTGGGCCACCTTGACTTCAAGAACTCCTACAGCTTCTCCCCAGTCATACATACTTTCACCCTGCTAATACAGATGTCTCATGGGTAGGTGTGCAAGTTGAAATGAAACAGGTAGATGGTGGAGCACAGTATTGCGGGACTGTTTCTCAGCTACAGACTGTTCTGTTTGTCAGCTTCAGGACAGGCTGCTTTACCTTTATCCTTGAGCTGGTATCTCATGGCAAGTTTGCCTCCTAGGAGGCTAGTCACAAGAAGTAATTAATTCTTAGGCTTTGCACTTTTGCACTACCTTTCCTTACAGCTCAGGACCTCCGTTGAGATCGCTGGGTGGTTGGGACCTGTCCTGCCCTTGCTGTATTCCATCTCTGGGGCTCAGCTTTGTCAAGATTTCTTTGAGGCTCACAGGCTTGTCTTGTGTGTGGGGTCAGCAGCAGCAGCGTGTCCTGAATTGAGCACCACCCT
>VZTV01039451.1:0-19885 GCA_013400875.1 Anhinga rufa | reverse complement strand
ATAAATATATTTCATAATTTCTTAGTCTCTGTTAGTATATAATGGAATGAGTGCTGTAAGTCTGTGAGCTCATGAACAAATAAATTTGAACAAAAGGAACAAAGTGGAAAAAAAATGCAGTTCTAAAAGCTTCAGTGGGAATTTTGCTGCTATAGGAGAGGATCTACTCTCAATCATTTAATTATATTTTCACAGTTTTATCCTTTCTCTTTTCTTCCTACTTTGGTATCTTTGCTCTAACATATAGCTGTCAGGTCTCCTAGGTTGCCTTGGGGAAATATATTGGGGGTTCCTCCAAAGATAGTGATTATTTGTGAGTAACCCAAAAATGGAAGCTACAATAATCTTTTCACTGCAGGATTAGCTTCCGTCCTCCATATCTCTACAGTTTTGTTTTATTAATTGGCAATATAAAATTGGGGGGTTTAAGTTTAAATAATTCCATATTTGCATTTCTTTTTATTTCCAAATCTGATGTTGAAGTCATGATGTCTTAGAGGACCTTTTTTCCATAGGGAAGAACACTAACTGTGAAATCTGCATCACGTGTGTAAGCCCAGGTATAACACCATCCTTTTTGTTCTCTGTAATTGTCCATCCCAACATATTTTCATCTGAATACCTGAATATACAAATAATTCTGTTTAATTAAACTACCAACTTTAATTCTATAAAGGAAAAAGAAAAAAATCAGCTAAACTACTCACCCCACTAAAAACTGTAAATAAACTGATTAAAATTTTTTTCTGCACATGGATTTTTTGAAGTAGCATTATCTTTCTGCCTTTTGAAAAATTATTAGTAAAGCAGAGAAAGCTATTCATAATCACTCTGAATTTTCTGGGGTGGGACAAGTGTTCTGAGGTGTTCTGATTGAGAACAGGCAGCTTTAAATTCCATAAAATAGTAATTTTTACTGATTATTTTAAATTGCAGATAACTTTGCTAGTTTGATGTGATGGAATGCCAGTTCAGCTGTGAAATTCTGTGATGTGAAGCAGCATTCTTAGGAGCATATTTCACTCTTGACAGTAATAATACTAAATTAATACATCTCAGCAAGATTCAGAAAATATGGTTCAAATTTAGTGCTACTTATACAAGTTTTCCAGAACAGTAAGAATTAGAAAATCATGTCATGATTTCAAATTAGTAAAATAGATATGTAGGAGCTGTTAAAAGACTGAGTTAAAATGTGAAAATGCTACGAAAATATTACTTTGTGTGTTCAAGAACACTGAACATTTACTTTACAGAGGTTGAAGACTGGGTACACTTTCGCTATTTTTTTTCTGAAACACATTCTAACTTAATCTGTATTATAATATCGATGTTAAATCAATTTTTAATAGACATGGAACAAAAGTTTCCCTAGGCTAAGTTCCATTTCCTGCTGTCCCAGTGCTGACCCTCCGATTCTCACTGAAACAGAGTTTGCTGAAGGAAATCTCTTCACATGTGTAAAGGAGGTGGATGCGAGGGGGATATGTGCATAGTTTTCTCTCCTCTTTGCTATTTATAACTTCCTTTCTCAGCTGACAGAAGGTGGTAAACACCTAGCTTTGTAAGCTGGAAGAGAGTATGCTGCAGATTCACATAGCTCTGGAGAAATGCAAGAGGATGTGAGAGAAAATCAGCTTCTTTAGGCTAGCTGGGCAGACAGTCTTATTACAGTTTTTAAGAAGTGACAATGCAAATAATTTGTTTTGATACAACAAAGTCAGCTAACTGACCCATCTATTGGGGAGATCTCATCAGTGCATGTCGTATAGGTTTTATCTCATCCAGGCTTCCTTTTAAGTGATAACTGTATTTCCATAAGAATGTAATGTTAGTATAATATTTCTCTAATTTGGTTATACTTGACTCTTTTTTTCTTTGGAGATGCTCACTGGGTGTAGAGAGACCCATCTACAACTAAGTTTCTCCTTATTAGCTTTTTCCTGTGAAGTTTTATTACTAGTTTTTGTCCCTCTCTTGCTGTTGCAAAGGCAATAATTCCCTTATATATTCAACAGCAGTTAGGAAACATTAGATATCTATCCCTAAATGTTCTCATGGGATAATCAAGGTATAAGCATATTAGTATGTGCATGTATGTGGAGGAAAATTGCACCAACCAGCCTGATTTTCAGTTCTGTGGACATAATATAGTTAATTGTCACTTATACTATCTCTCAAAGACATGACGCTCCTCTATGATTGCTTTAGCTCTTTATTTGTAAAAGCATTTTTTCAAATACTTTTGAAGTCCTTTCAGAAAGTTGCATACAAAAAGGTTTTCATTTTATGATTTTAGCTTTCTTAGCAAAATATGATTGCTTCTGACAATAATATTAAAATTCTCTGTGGAAGTATCAAGATGCACAGAGATTAAACACATCCAAAAAAATGGAAAAAAATGAATGACCTGTACATTTGTATGAAATATTAATTGGGTTTCCCTTTAAATGAGGGTAATTTTTGAGATATGCTGCATTGACTTTCTTGTATATCACATTACACTGGATTGTATGTCTCATTACACTATGTTATCACTTCATGGTATTGTAGTTTGCATGGCGACAGTGACAGTATAATGTAATGTGATGATGTACTGTAGCTGTGAAATACTATTAAATGATGACACTAGGGATTCAATAAAATATACCATTTCACTAATCTCAGTTTCAGAATCTGTAGGAGAGTGCTGAGGGAAATACTTGCCTTGAAAGGATTTTCTGGGTTTGCTTACCTCATTTGTGACCCCTATGGCTTGCTGCTGAAATTACCATTTCCATAGGATTCTGCTATTGGAGTTGATACTTAGACTTTACTTGTCTACTGCAGTAATGCTCAAGTAATCCGTTAACTGCATGCTGTTAAAGAAGTGGGATCTCTTGCTGAGATGGTCATTTAATTTAGAAGATTACGAATGCATCCACTTGGTGCTTGACCTCATCTATGGTGCAAGCTGAGAATTTAAGAGACAGATTGACCTGTGCAGACTGAACATTAACACTTTAAAAGCAACAAGAAAACCCCCAAACATTATACACTTTCCTATATCTCTATTTTTGTCAAAAACTGTCAAAGCAAGTCTATGTTCAGGTTTTCCTATTTTAAGACCACTGGAGCAATATTCTACGAACATGAAATACAGGGTGAACGATTGTCTTGCATTACAAAGCATATTTAACCTTGAGTTATCATGATTCATACACTGAACTCTAATCTGATCATACAGGAAATGATTACTTTTAATCTTCATTTACAATAACAAATTTATTTCTTTGCTCAAGGAGATTCTTAAAATGTTATGTATCTATGACAGGTACACAGATTAGCTACTGGCACATAGCTAACAAAATTTTTCATTGTAAATGATATGACATTGAATCTCAGATTGGTTATCATCAGTATGATACAAAGTAGACAGATGCCTTGACAAGCCTTCTTTGTGAGGAGTATCTCACTTATCTTTGTTATTTTCCTGTCATGAGACAGAATAGTTGTAGAGGTATTAGAATAGAGGTCTTCGGGTTACTGTTTTTTTCCTAATTTAACAGTGGGTAGCCATATGCATATTTCCTCTATTTAGATGGAAAGAACATCTTAAGGAATTTTTGAGAAACTTAAGTGCTTCATCATATCTGATATTTGTGCCCTGCACTGCTGTTGTCCCAGTGTTTTAGGAACCATCTTATAGAAAAAATTAACAATTACAGTTTTTCCCTCTTCTCCTCCAAGAACCAATTTGTGGAGGAAACAATGGCAATTCCCTTCTGTGCGGAAGATGTTTTCTGCCTTGTTGCAATGACCCCTCAGCACCTTGAACATCCTTGGGTAATCAGAATGCTCATACTAATGTGTCTCAAGAATCTGTTTCTGGATTTTTCTAAGGTTATCAAATGATTTCAGGAAATCAAACAGGGATATGCCCTGAGGTAGTGTGGTCACAGGTGGCAGGGTGAGTGGGGGAAGAAGGACAGGTACCTAGAATGGTTTTCACCTTGGATACTGTGGGATCTGAGCATGACATAAATGGTATGGCATAAGGGGTGGAGATTGTACTGGTTTTGGCTGGGTTAGAGTTAATTTGCGTCACAGTAGCTCGTGTGGGGTAAGTTTTGGATTTGTGATGAAAACACGGTTGATAATACAGGGATGTTTTTGTTACTGCTGAGCAGTGCTTACACAGAGTCAAGGCCTTTTCTGCTTCTCACCCCACCACTCTAGGGAGTAGGCTGGGGGTGCACAAGAAGCTGGGAGGGAACACAGGTGGGACAGCTGTCCCAACTCACCAAAGGGATATTCCATACCATATGATACTGTGCTCAGCAATAAAAGCTGGGGGAAGGAGGAAGAAAGGGACATTCAGAGTGATGATGTTTGTCTTCCCAAGTAACCTTTAAGCATGATGGAGCCCTGCTTTCTTGGAGATGGCTGAACACCTGCCTGCCCATGGGAAGGAGTGAATGAATTCCTTGTTTTGCTTTGCTTTTGTGTGCAGCTTTTGCTTTATTTATTAAACTGTCTTTATCTCAACCCACAAGTTTTCTCACTTTTACCCTTCCAATTCTCTCCCCCATCCCACAGCAGGAGAGTAAGTAAGCAGCTGTGGGGGGCTCAGCTGCCTGCCAGGGTTAAACCATGACAATAAGGCAGACTAGAAGAATGGAAATAGGTGGGCAAAGGCCTTTACATCACTCTTCCCTGTATCTGAATAGCCACTGTGTGATGAAGTACTTATATCATGAACTTCCTATACTGAATTTGACTGAGAATTGCACTGCCTTTCATGAGGTAAATAAAGTAAGGCAGTACAAAAAACATTCATGGTTTCATTGGAAAGCACTAACAATAATTTGCATGTAATTTACTTCTGAGACCTAATGAGAGTCATCAGTTTTTTGTAGTTCTGCATTATAACCATGCTTTTGATTATCTCCTTCATTACCTACTCGTACTGCATTACATCTTGATCTATATGTACTAGCCATTTTATAGATCTTGAATTTACAAGAGCATTTTTTGTCAAAAATTCAGTGCAGTACAGTACAGAACAACATCAGTTGTACAGTTGGACTTGATGGTCCTTGTGGGTCTTTGTGGGTCCCTTCCAACTCAGGACATTTTATGATTCTATGAATTGCAGTTACTTGGGACTTGGAGTATACCCCAGGTGATTTCTTCATCACTACATTTACCATTACCTTGTGAGTTTTTATTACACTGTAGATAAGACTTCAGCAAAACTTGACCAAGCCACCTCATTGCTCAAAAGCTGGACAAACCCTAATTATTTGCCAGTAGAAACCTAGCATAAACACCAAAGTTGAGATTTCGTCTTTTGTGCAGGTTTTTTTTTTTTTTGCTTTGCTCCATTTGTACCACTCAGTCCTTCCTGGAAAGGGCAAAGAATAGAAAGTTAAAATGATTGACTTAAATCTCTTTTGGACACAGTGCATCTGCCCATGGTTAATTCATCTGTTTACCTCCTAAGAAACTGTGGTCATCTCTGTCCCAGCAGATCCTCAGCTGATTTAAAGATAATGGTCAGGGTTCATCAGAAACCAACCTGACAGTTTTCTGAGAAGCTGTCCACTGAGTAACAAATGCCAGAGAAAAGTTTTCTTAATTACCCTAAAACGTTGCAGTTCATTTCTGCATTGCTGAAAAGACTATTACTTACGAGTGTCTTTTCATGTACATATGACTTTTTGTTAATGATGGATGACCTTCAAAAGGTTAAGATATGAATAATCACGTTAATGTTTGCACTAGGTTGATTAGAATAGTAAAATGGATCTGATTCTGTGATGCCTGGCTTTTTGTGTGGAGTGAATGGCTGTGACCTGGCGACAGAAACAGGGCCTTGCTATGGCCCCATGATGCAGTCCAGCTCCCAGCCTGCCTTGCTGGGCTGGCAAGGATGCGGCCCCTGAGGGCTTTCTTGGCGGGCAAATGCTGGCAGACTCCAGCCTGACAATGGGGGGTCCCAGGACATTCTAAATAGCTCTCTAAAATATATCTTATACAACTAAATAGTTTCATGGGGAAATGCCAATATCCCGAGTCAGTTACATTTTAGGGGATTTCAGCTGAGCCTCTGATATCATCTGAAGGAAGCAATAAGAGATGGAAAAGCCAGTCTCGCTACAATAATATCTGTTCACTAAAATCCTTTCAATAGATTTCAGTAGGATACCATGGTTTCCTGACACTAATGTTTAATCCTGTGTATCTTTTCTGACTTTCACCAATTTTTTATTGACTTCAGGCAATCTATTAACAAATTTATTTATTTTACAGCTGTGAAAATGGAGTTGCTGGTTATTACTAAATACATTGCCAGAAAAGTGGCATTTTGTGGTGTGCTTACAATAAAAGGACCTTAAAATAATTTGCACCTGCTGCTGTACTCCAGTATAGTCCAGTGTTGGCTGAAAAATTGAAAGAGCAATTCTTCAGTTTAATATAAAAGAAATATCAATTATTCAGTTTAATACAAAAGAAAATATTTAATTTTGAAAGGAAAGTTATTTGATGTTGAAGCTGTTACTTGACAGATGATTAATTCTTTCTCTAACTACTGTGATCATTACCAGTCTTGCAATCTACGGATCATTTCTTCCTATTTTATAACAGACTACTATTGCACTTAAAAGGACCAGTGCTTCTCACTTCTCTGTTTTGCAGCTTCTGCTGAGTGAACAGGCAAGAAGGCAGAGGAGGTAAAGTCTTTTGATTGGGCATTTTTGCTGTTACCATAGAGACTCTGAAAAACTCAACTAAATGTGCTCCTTAAAATGTCAAACACAGGAAGCAGGAGTGAAATTTCAGTGGAAAAATATATGAAAAGCATAAGGCCGTTATATTAGCTAAACTCACTGTGCCACTCCTTCATTCATTGTAGGTTAAGTAAATCCTGCTTCTAAACCAAAGGGAATTATTTCTCTCAAATATGAGCTTTCAATTACCTTTGAGATATGAACTCTAATCTCTTTGGTAGTAGATGGAAATTAACTGCATCTATCAATGCCAGTCTTACATGAAGCTTAATTAATTTGGATTTGATTTTTCCTCTCACTTCAGTTTTTTTTTAAAAGTAGACACATGAGCTATAGTGTTACAATCTGCAGAACACTAGGCATACCTCTGATTTTATTATTAAGGGTTAAAAATGAGCCAAATTAATTTCAGTATCACAATTTTTATTAACGATTTTGCATGGTGGGCGTGGTCTTTCAACAAGGGACCAGTAAACAATTAATTTTCATTGGCTTCAGCCAACATAGCTGTGGGAGTGGGTCGACTTTTCTGCCCAGCTGGAAGATGCTGAGAGCAGGGCAGAGCCTGGTGGAGACAGCCTGCACTTGTCTTTACCACCTTCCACCTCTCTCCTCATTTAATGAGATTAAGGAGGACTATTTGGAGAAGGGTACTTGCTATCAGCAGCAATACTGTACTACGGAAATCCCCCAAACCCCATATCAGATAGCACTGTAACTTTTTAAATAGGAAATAATGTGTGCATGATGAAATAAAAATATAAGATGAAAATTGTGCATTGCATGTTTTGCAGAATTAATATATAATTGACTAAAAGACCAATGGGGATCAATTTTAGAATTAATATCCTGTCAGTTCTGAGTAGCCCTGTCGTGTAGACTAAAACACTTTGGCTAGAGTGTATATATTAAGTGCAGTATTTATTTCGTGGTCTAGAGTATTGGGCTATGGGCCAGGATTCCCAAGTTCTTTAGTCCTTTTCCGGGTTTTGACAAATGTGCTGGAGAATTTCACTTGACCTTCCTTTCTTTTTGCTTGTTTATCTGTGAAACTGCCACCATGGTAATGAGTATGTAAAATATTCCATATACCTTAGCCTTAATATTTTAGTAGTTAATCTTGAAAATACATGATTTCTTCTAATTCCTTATATCTGAAGGAATAGCATACTGCAATGAATTAATAGATGTTGGAAAAACACATGCATATTTTTTTCATTCATGAGTCTCAGCTAAATTATTTCTTCTGTTGGAGGGCAGATTTTTTTTTTCCCTGTAAAAAGCTTATGTTTAAAAATCAAGATTCCTATGCAATGATAAACATTTAGTAATAAGTAATATTTTAATTATGTTTAAGATCTAGTAATAATTATTAACAAAAACATAAAGCTTTGTTAGTTGAGTGGAACAATGTGAGTTTTACAGTTTGGGTTTATATCGTCTAAACTAAAGTATTTCAGAGGTACAGCTTCTATGACATTGGAAATTTCCACCAAACACTTTACTTAAAATAGCCAGCAAATGAACAAAACGAACATGTAAAAATCCTCAACGTGTTTTTTTTTCCACTTCTCTTTTTCAATGCCAAAATGAAAGAAGAAACAAATAAAAGGCAGAAAAAGGAGAAAGCTTTATGCAAAAACTTTTTTGTAAAGAAAAGTTTTTCAACATACCTTGAAAAATATTGTGAATTCTATGGTTATTTGCAAGTCCCTGGTTTTCAGGTCTCTCTTGTTAAAAGTTATTACACTGTGTCAGTAATTTTTCTATTATGAAAAACTTCTCACAATTATCCAATGAGATCGTCTCAATACATCCATTATGTTGTAATTATTTTTGATTCATACTGAACGTGATAAATATGGAAGTTCCTATTTTGACACTATATCATGTTAAAAGAAATAAACCTTAAGAAAGAAAACTTTTCAAAAATGAAATACTTGTGATTTTTTGAAGTTGTATTACATTAGTGCATAGGATGACAACTCAATTCTTCCTACAACAAGGACAATCTGTCATAGGATTAAAAAAAAAGGCTTTTATTGAATTAACAGGAAAATAACAACAATAATCTAATAATGGAAAATTACTTGGGAAATCTTAACTGTTGACTTTAATACTCTAGTTCCACCTAATGAAAAAATGTTTCCATAGATATTTAAAGTAGTTTGTAAAATTAACCAATTTTGAATCTCATCTGTTTTCTAATGAGTGTTGTGTATCCCCTGTTCATAAGAAGGAGGTGGAGAGACAAAGACGTGTGCTAAATCACACAGTGCTAAATCCCTGACTAGAAGAACAGAGGACAAGTAACACAAGATGCTTTACAGGTGTGAGGGACAAATCACTCATTGCATTTGCACCTCAATTTTTGTCAAAATAGTAAGAGTAATTTCTCAAAATCTCAGTTTACTTCCCCAGTTGTTAACATATATCTACAAATACAATGACCTGTTTGTTGATAAACAGCAGCCTCAGAATGAATGTATTTGAGAACGAACTCTTTTTATGAAGTAATTGCCTTAAAAAATCCTGCCATTGGCTGTCCAAAAGAACAAACTCAGATGATAACTGGACAATGTCTTGAAATGTAATCAGGAACATAACTTTGGTGCTTACTTTTGGGAAATAGTTTTTAAAATTATTGTCTTTACAGAAATTCAGAAAAAGATTAAAGATTACTTATATATCATGCTGTTATTAAAGACTAAACTAGGATTTATGCTAAAGTGTTAGCCCTTTAAGACATTTTAAGTAATACTAAATGCCACATAGAAAAAACATAATATAGTGACATCTTTTATTTGTTTGGGTTTTCAGAGAGAAATATATGGGACTGCATCTACCAATTTGCAAGTTTGTATATGCTAAAAAATAAGGAATTCTTGCTATTCCCCATTCTTTATCTTTGCTTTTATCTTCCAGCTGTGACTCTGAAAAATAATGTGTAAAAGAATCTAGAAAAAAAAAAGCTTAGGTTTTAAACATGTCTTGGGCTGTTGTTACTTTTCTTGTTACTGTAATTTGAATTTTATTTTTCATGGCTGCTGTTCTGTTCTATGTTGCAGTAAAATGTGTAATTTGAAAATCAATGAAAATATTTTTCCCATAAAACACAACGCCCTCCAGAGGTTCACTTGGCTCTGTATAGGTCAAAATCTATGACCTTGCAGTATTTGTAAAATACCAGTGGTAACTTCTCAGATTGTCACATCAAAATTGTTGTTAGGCCTCCAAGGAGGGTTCAAACTCTAGTGTCAGTAAGAACAAAGGTAAAGGCAACAATTATGTGTCAGCTCTACTATATCTTCAAAGAAGGCATTTTGCCAGTCTGAAACATTGGCTGAAAAAGCCTCACACATACAAATCTTTTTTTTCTTTCTAATTTGTTTTTGGACATGTGGTAGAACCTGAGATGAAACTATAAAAACAAATAGGACAAGAACAATCATGTAAGACCACCATACATGTAGTCACAGATAAACTGAAATTTAGTTCAGCTTCTTTCAGCTCTTGGAGCAAAAGATATATCCTAATAGTTTCCCCTTTTTTTTTGTGGTTTCCTGTAGTAATAAGTTTTTTTACACTGAGTAAGTCAACAGCTAAGAAAAAGTAAATTGCCTAAATAAAAAGAATTGTAAAGTAGTCTAAGGTTTCAGACTGCATGTGGATTTTTAAATTTTTTTTTTAAATTACAACCTTTACAAATTATATTATTTTTCCTGTTCACAAGGCTATAAAGGATTGTAGAAAAATGAAGAAAGAATTCATAATAAAACAATATTTGATTGACTGCTGTATCTTCTATGCTTTTAGAAAAAAGCCTTGTGTTTATCTCTTGTCATTCCTGTAGGTATGGAATAATTAGAGAAGGGGACATAAATGAGATTACCATCATAATAATACTAGGGAGTATTCTAGTATATTGAAGGAAGGAGAAAACTCAAGGGAGCAGAAATGTTACAGATAAGAGAAACATGATTAAATTCCATTTTGGACTTGCTAAGGAAGAATTAGATTAAATGCACTGTCTATGAGTCTTCCTGGAAAGTCTCTGTGTAGAAAAAAATTTAGACCAAAGGGACACCCACAGAGGTATTAATCCATTACTTTTTTTTTTTATTTTTTTAAATAAATATGGGAGTCAGAGAGAGAGCTTTCAAGAAGAAATAAAGTCCTGAAAGACTTGAAGAAAATCTTGAAGAGACAGAGTGAAAGAAATGGTGAAATTTTGATTGGCCCAAATAGACTTTAAGTGTTCAGCTAGCAACTTCTAACCAAATTCAGCTTTGATCAACTCCAGACAGGAAGGACCCCTTACTCTGACATTGATTTAGGACCAAAAAAAGGGTTATGCAACTGCTGAAACTGGGTCTACCAAACTTTAAGATTGTTAACACAGCTCAGTGATGTTCTACATTACCTCAGGGAGACAACTGCTCTTTCAAAAAGGATAAGTATGCATATGTAGAAATGACTCATGATACACATTTACACTTTAAACTAATTATTATTTAATGGGTGCCTGATAAAAAAATAAAACCTCAGTAGAGGTAATTTCCTTTTGTTTTATTACATGAATAAGAATCATGTAAAACCAGCTGTGTAAATGTGTATTCTTCTTTCAGGCTTGTTATTCTAGGCAGAACTACTAGCAATCTCTATTTTTAGAGTTGCCTGATACTCCCTGCTGTGCAAAGCTGTGTCTGTTATACTAGCTTTGAGAAACTTTCCTGTTTGTCCTGAAAATCATTATGGTAAACATCTTCATGAATGTTTCTGAAAATTTTCAGCCATACAAGTACAGTTCTGACCACAAAGCCAGAGAAAAAAGTAAATTTTGCTGTCTTAAATACAGCTTGAGACCCAGAGAAATGCTTTAATGCATTACAATGCCTTATGCATTGCTATAACAACTTCATATTTGCAGACATCTCTTGTGTCAAGAATCACCCTTTTGCCATCTCTAATGATGATTTAAAATTTAAGTTGGTTGCACACTTTAAACAGTTCTAAATAGAAACTTACTGCTGAAGAATAACAGCTGTTATCTTCAAAGAATTACTCATCACTCTGTGTGTTGAATCTCTTTGATATATTGGATAGTGACGTGCTCATGGCTGCTGTTATTCTCAATGGAAGAAAATTCGATGTTTTAGGCAAGACCTGTCCCAGGTAAGGGGCATTTGAAGAGCAGAACGTGATATTTGAAAAACATACTACTACTGTACAAGCAGAGTACCCCATATATGCACGTTTATTGTTTTTGACACCATTTGACCTCCTCCTTCTGACCCAGAGCAGTATATATATGTAATCACAGCACGTCTCTAGGCTTGTCAGCATTGCTGAAAACAGGATGCCTTAGCTAAGGCAGAGTGTTCACATAGTTATGGACTCTGGTACCTGTACAGAGTTTTTCAAGTCTGGTTTCCTGGTTTTCTGTGTTATGCAATGTGGACATACATTAAAGCAAGAAGCAGCCAATAATGTATCATCTGGCACTCTCACATTTTTTAAACAGAAATACTGTTCTACTGTTAAATTTGAAAAACAGGAATGGGCAACTGACCTTTCATACCAGTCATGCCCCTGAGCCTCCACTCAATGAAGAACTAGAAAGTTTACTTGTCCCTGCAGAGGGATGTCCTGGGACATTGTCACGGTGCTGCTCAACAGTGACACCAGAGAAAGTCCAAAAACATGCAAAAAAGGATGTGACCTACTAGCCATTTATTGAACTCCTAGAACTCTATTGTAAGAATGATATGATCCACAAGAAGGGAAAGAGGCAATATTTGCCTTCTTTTCTTTTTCCACTTATTACTACACTTTCGAAATGTTGATAAATCCTCAAATTATAAGCTATGTTTATGATAAACTAATTACCTCTCCCAAAAGATACTTGTAGTTTACTTTATCAAATAAATTGTTACTGGCTGCACAAATTTCAAACACCTATGGAGTGAAGGAGAACATTGAATACAACTGGATATTTTGGGGTCTGTAATTGGGCCTTATTTGAATGGACATAGAAAAGAGACACCCATATTCAACAAGGTATTAATTAAAAGTATTTAGATGCTTATTCAATTGCATGACAAAACAAGAATAATATTGCTAAAATAGATATTAACATCAAATTTACAAAGCAATATTAGCCTGCTAGAAATATGCTTAGTTTTCTATGTCCAGCTAAGTGCTCAACTTTCCTTGTTGATATAATCAGAAGGCAAAATGTCCAAGTCAGTGCAAAAGTGCTAGAAAAACTTGGAAGTAAAATCCAAGGGTAAACCAAGCCAATTTGGTTGGGATGAGAAGATTCTGAGCTGAGTAATAAAATAAAACTATTCTATTATGACTTTAGAGCCCCTAAAAGCAATTGGGAATTTTGAAGTTGATCTCAGAACACAATTCTATGAGGTGTTATCTCTGCAAAAGAAAAAGCAGTTATCAAAAATTCTTTTAAAATTTGGAGCTTTATTCAGCTATAGGTCACAAAGAGCTGAGGTGTTAAAGTACCACACTGACACCAGAAAGAGTGCCTCCAGTATAAGGACTTACCTAAAAAAAAAGTAGTTTTATTGAACAATACAAAACAAGGATGAGTCAAAATGGTATTGCTGCACCTTTTTTTCCCTCAGTGGTTATTATCAGGAGCAAAAGACTAGCAAAAGTCATAGTAAGGTGAGTAATATCTATTTACTGTAAATTTCAATCATCTAAAAATCTGAATATGACTGTTGTCTTTAGTGATCTAAACTAAGGACTGATTATGTTCACATGCTAAAAGGTACAAATGTATGTGTTTCTTAATTAACAACACTTAATGGTAACAAGAAATCATTATCCAATACTTGTAAAATACATTTTGTTGTTACTACCCTGCATGTCAGCTGGGTGTAACTCTTCGTTGTAAAGGGGCAGAACACTTATTTTAAACCTCTGGTGCATTAAGTTGCCTTATTCATATGGTGGGTGTGAGGAGAACATGGCAGCTGATGGAATTACCTTCCCTCTGCTATAAGAAAATAAAGAGAAGAGAACCTAGACACAGTGGAACTGAGATTGCACCTCCATGGAGGTTTGGGAATTACAAAAAATGGGTATCTCCTGATTTGGTGCAAATGGAAGAGCTATGCCCCAAAGAGGCAAGCATACTGTGGCAGATTTTACACCACAAATATGCATAGCTGAGCCTGCCAGCTCCCAGCCATCAGTGGAATGGTAAGAGTTTTTGAGGAACCTTGGCTCCACACTGCATCAGTGCTACTCACAAGAGATATAGGCATGGGCCTGAGTGCAGAGAAAGTTGTTACATGGTGCGAAAAAACCCCATAGGCATCTAGGACTGAAATGAGACCTGAGAGCTTTTTGGTCCCCTGTGGAGAGAACTCCACAGAGCACCTCTGAAGTACAGTGCTTCAGATATATACCAGTCATTTAGTAGCATGTGCTCAGGGTTGTGACTGTTGACATGATGCAGCCCTGATACACTAAAAACTGACACACAAATCGAAAACATACTCCTTGATTAAGCAAAACTCACAGCAGGTATGTGGAAACATCCAGTCATAACTCTGAAATCAAAACCGAGTCAGATTTTGTATCTAAATATATATTTGGAAGATTTTGTATAGACTGAAGAGGAAGAGTATCTGCCTTTTAAATGGAAGACATGAAAAATATGAGCTACACCAAAACTGTGGAACATAGATCTGTTTCATGGTGCCTGGATGTACGCTGGCTGCATATCAAGATGACACCTGAAAGTGTATTTTGCCATGCATTATTCTCCCCTCTCCTTTGCTGCTTCCTCTTTCCATTGGATGAAAATGTAGGTATGTGACCAGGAAAGGTTTTACCCAACACTCTGGCTGTTCATGAGAGTAGGTTTATGGGAGCACACTGTAAAACGTACACAGATGAGATGCTGCCACCACTCATGCTCAACTGGTTAATATTTCAGAGGTAGTCCCACTGAGAGTAATACATAATAACATATTACAGTAAAGGTGGCACTAGCTGGTCCAAAGTAGATTAGTGTTTTTACCATATTAACATAAATTCCTACAGCCTAACCTGGATCAAATTTTAACCTTTTCAAAGCTTGTCTTGTATCCACACATCTGTTGCACTTGACATTTTAACAACATCTGTTTTCACTTATCTGATGTCTTTATTTCATTCTGCTAATGCTGAGAATATGTTCTCGTGTGCATGTGGAACTTTATCTTTCTGACTTCCCAGTCAGTGTGGACATCCAGTGCACATGATTATTTACTCTGCCTACTGATTTTGAGGAAGGAAGGTGTTACTGTTCAGAAAAGGAAGTTAAAGTATATTAAAGTTTTAACATCTTTTTCACAGGAGACAGGTGGTTGCCCAGAGTCATATATTTATAACCACTTCTTGTAGAGTTACACTTGAATCTTATTTCTAAGGAAATGATTGTTTGCAGTGAGTAAGACAGGACAGTAGGTGTCCTTAATATTCCAGTTGGAAAAACAAAAGAGTGCTCAGTAAGGCAGACAAGATTTGAAGCCAACATGTTTCATTAACTGTCTTCAGTGTGGCCAGGCTTTTCTTTGATTCTCTGAGCTAAAGGCAGACAATAAGATCTTAGTGATAGCTTCTCTGGCCCAGATGTAAAATAAGTTAAAATATTTATTTTAAGTTCTGATTTTGAAAGTGTCCTGGTTTCAGCTGGGATAGCGTTAATTTTCTTTGCAGTAGCTAGTATGGGTCTATGTTTTAGATTTGTGCTGAAACAGCGGTGATAATGCGGAGATGTTTTAGTTGTTGCTCAGTAGCGCTTACGCTAGTCAAGGACTTTTTCAGCTCCCCATGCTGTGCCGGGTGCACGGGAAGCTGGGAGGGGACACAGCAGGGACAGCTGACCCAAACTGACCAAAGGGATATCCCACACCATATGGTGTCATGCTTGGTATATAAAGCTGGGGGAAGAAGGAAAGGAGGGATGTTCAGAGTGATGGCGTTTGTCTTCCCAAGGAACCGTTATGCGTGATGGAGCCCTGCTTTCCTGGAGATGGCTGAACACCTTCCCCCATGGGAAGCAGTGAATGAATTCCTTGTTTTGCTTTGCTTGCGTGTGTGGCTCTTTCTTTACCTATTAAAGTGTCTTTCCTCACTTTTACTCTTCCGATTCTCTCCTCCATCCCACCAGTGGGGAGTGAGCAAGCGGCTGCGTGGTGCTTGGTTGTTGATTGGGGCTAAACCATGACAAAAAGTTTACAATCTCTGCTAATAACTTAAGACAATTTTCATCAGTGCTGTTGATGTAATGCTGATATAGACAGAACAGGGTTGGAAGGGAGGATTTCCTGGCACTGGGAAAATAAGGAAATCTTTATTATATGAGTAGAAATGTTTTGTGTTTCTCCTATATTAATTGCAAACAATTTTACTACTACGAGTACCATTATTGAAAGGGTTGTGTGTGGATAAAGCTGTTCTCATACAAGAGGAAACAGGGAATCTTGGCAGCCCTGAGCACAAATTTATCCTTTCCTGAAACAGCATTAACTAGTACAACCATTTCTCCACAATGTGCTGTCTTGTGAGAAATGATGGTAAAGATATACAACACACACATATACAGATACACAAAAATCCACTTGTGCAGTGGAAAATGGTACTAATCTTATTCAAACTGCATAGTAAATGCACCAAGTCAGCAATGATGCAATTAATCACACTAGTTTAATGAAACAGGAAATATTACGCTTGGCAATGGGAAAAAGAAATTTTCCTGTTACTCAGGTAGCCAGTTGGTTGAGTTTATTCTGGTGATGGAAAATCCTAAAGGCTTATCTCTGGACCCAAGAGCAAGTTGCACAATGCAATTTGAGCCCAAACAGCCAAACTCTTTCTTCCTCCCAAAGAGTGCTGTCTCATCTTTACTAGCTATTGGGAACACTCCCTGCCCTCTGCAATCCCCTGGTCACTAGCGTAGTTGTGGTTATTGTCTTTTATTGTAGTTTTTGTCTAGAAGGGTGTTTGCTGGTGTGAGCCAAAATCGTGTCAGGCAATGTGATAAATACGAACTGGTGTGGATTATTGTAGACCAGTGCTGCATGCTACGTGTGGACCCATTCCCTGGTCATACTTAATTTACTAGTATAGATGTAGCCACAGAGAATATGATTCTGGTTTCGTATGTGCTTAGTAAACAAACAAGGCCTAGGCCATCTCACAGACATATTGTGTTATGTCTGATTGATGTTAGCCCTGCTTTGACTGGGCATCTTGGACTATCTGACCTCTATAAGTGCTTTCCAACCTATACTGTTCTGTGATTCCTGTAAAGGTAGTAGTAATCTTATCTCAGTCTTAGGGTTGGCAGGTTATATTATATTCACTTAGAAATATTAGTATTAAACAATGCAGAGATTCACTGATCTAGGATATCACTCATAGCATGAAAATATGTCATGAAATAGACAGAGTTTGATTACTCAAAATTTACTGCTGTTTAAGACAAAAAAAGTATGTGTTACTGAGGTGTCAAACCTGCAGCACTCAAAGTAGTGTCCTAGTGGTTTCTAGGACTGTTCCTTCCCAAGAGAGAATTTTACCATAAGTTGGAAAGAACATATTTCATACTATTATGCTTTAAAAATAACGATGCCTCCTGCCTTGATTCAGTGTAAGTTGTTTTTTTACAGTCTTCCAACAGTGCATCAGTGAAAGAATCAGAAGCAAGGTTAAGGAATAGTTTAAGGGACTACAGTGTTGTGAATATAAATAGTTTAGAGGATTTGGTTTTCAATGTACAGAAAAATATTTTTTTTTCCATTCAGATTACCTGATGATTGTAGCAAGAACAATGGATCTTTTTATTTCTTCATTTTACACTGTATAGGTAGCAGTCTTAACTTGTCAGGAAAGAAAATGATCCTTCACCTTTGGAACTATCATAATTCAGACACTGAACATTATTCCTACAGTTTGGGTTTTCTTCCATTTTTCTGACTTATCACAAACCGAATAAATAACTTCCTACTTTTTTTCTTAACACAGGCATGTTTGGACATTGACTTTTAAACTTATTATGCCCAGTGCTTGAAGGGGATAGAAAATAGTTTGCATGTAGTTTCCAGAGGTTTTGTTTTGTTCTGATAATTTCAACTCTGCCGAAGTTCTTTTATTTAGAAATGACAGTTTCTTCTTCCATAATGTCTTCCCCATTTTCATTATTCATGATCTGCTGAACAATACTCAGAAAGAAAGAGACCATGCTACAGGGCAGTCTGCTTTTATTGTCTCAGCAAATGTCTTGACATACATATTCTTAATGTGAGATAGAAGAACCAATGCTACAAATGATTCATGACTTTTGTTCGGTGTTGTGCTGTTCTGTAAAGATCTGACTCCCAAGACTGAAGTATTTGGGTCCTAGTAAAGTGGGTCCATGGAGCTCTCAGATTCCATGGATATCAGTATGATCTTGGCATCAAGTTTATCTCTGTCTTCTCTGTCACAATTTCAAGGCACAAGTTCTCTGAATAGGCTTCACTTTATACGGTAGATATTTAAAAGTTAACTGTATAAATCTATGCTATTCACCTTACATTTCCTTTACTGTAAACAATGGCTATTTGTCATCCTCAGAGTGCTACATTTCATCCTAAAACAGAGGGTTCTTTCACAATCTCATGAAAGGCAGAAATTGTGACAAAAGTTGTCTGAGTTACAAAATAATAACTCAACAACTTAGGGTTTTGTCATGGTTTTGGCTGGGATAGAGTTAATTTTCTTCACTGTAGCTGGTACAGTGCTGTGTTTTGGACTTAGTATGAAACTAATACTGATAACACACTGATGTTTTGGTTATTGCTGGGTAGTGCTGAACTAGTCAAGGACTTTTCCAGCCTCTCATGCTCTGCCGGNTTTCTCTCCCTCGTTGTTTTCCTTTTTATTATATTATCATTATTACTATTGTTATCATAATCATTGTCATTATCATTACCATTATTACTGTTACTATTTTATATTAATTAGTAAACTGTTCTTGTCTCAACCCACAAGTTTTCTTGCTTTTGCTCTCCCGATTCTCTCGGGAGAGTGAGTGAGTGGCTGCATACTGCTTGGCTGCTGATTGAGGCTAAACCACGACAGGTTTACATATGCACAATGGTTAAAAAAGCATGTTCCAATCTTTTCAGCTGCCTTGATGCCTATATTTAACCCCTTTCTTTTCAATCGAGCCTTGTTTGTAAATTTAACATTAGACAAAGAATGCAGGAACTGCTCTATCAAATCAAACCAAAGTTTCATGTATTTTGGCATCCTCTCCTTGGTAGCAAACACCAATGCTTAGGAAATGTAGCAAGTACAGGGTGATCCTCCTTTTAGTCAGTTCTCCATTTCTGGTATTTAACAACTTCCTGTAAAAATTAAACCTGAACAGTTGTATTTAATATCCACTACAGGCCTAAACGACTGAGATTTGTTGAATCCCATTTCTGAATACAGTTGCATCTGACCTCCAAAATAACTGTAGCAAAGAATTCAACACTGTAATAATGTGCTGTGTGAGGAAAAAAGTTCTTGTTAATTATTTATCTGATAGGCTTTTTGGGGCAGCCAATAGCTGTCATGTTAAAATAGAGACAATGTGATTCCTAACCACGTTTACCATTTCTTTTTCAAAATGTTACAGATCTTGATTCTTTTTCCTCAGTCATACCTTCCTGGACTCAGTTATAGTTTATATGTAAAAGATTACATATGTCTGATAATTAATGTATAACTCTTCTCTGTAACGTTTTTCTAGTTCTGCCACACTGGTTTTAAATCACAGACTGTTTTTAATGAACGGTCCAGATTGCAGTTGTTTATTGAAGTTTTCTAGTCTCTATTCCATCCAGATATTCCCCAAGACCCTGTTTGCTTTTTGACTACCTATGCATATCATATTTTCCCAGCGACCTATCCAGATTGATTGAAGACTTATTCCTGTATACCCAATTTAGAGGCCCTGATTATATAAATATAACAGAATCACAGAATCACAGAACGGTAGGGGCTGGAAGGGACCTAGAGAGATCATCTTGTTCACCCCTGCTGTGTGAGCAGGTACACTTAGA
>VZTV01039442.1:2722-17112 GCA_013400875.1 Anhinga rufa | reverse complement strand
ATACTTTTCAAGTCAGCATTTCTGCTAGAAAACTGCTTAGTTATCTTGACTGAAGTTAGAAAAAGTAAAGTCTGCCTGAGGTAGACACCTAATCTGCATGCAAAAGGAGTTTGGCAAGGCAGAGCTACTCTCATCTGAAAGTTACACCTTGTAACTGAAAGTGTTAGGCAAACTTAATAGGTGAGACTGCCAACAGTGCTTGTAATAGAAATATACACAGGCACATATATTTATCAGCTGTAATGAACAACCATCTCTAGAGCCTTCTTATTAGAGGAAAAAAAAAGATTAATAGTTGGGTATTTTATGAAAGCCTGAAGGAGTTAAGGCTGCAGCATAAGTCATTTCTTGGTGCTTAATGACCACCTGGTAGGAATTCTCATTAATAATTCCCATTAAGTGCCCTTCACAGCATTATTACTGTAAACAACATACGGAAGTTCTGACACATTTAGTTATGAATGCTCAGCAGACTCTGATGTAGCACAAACAACATCTAATACCAACCGATGCATCAGCTCTATAAATTATCCCAAATCACCACTGTGTTCCTGCTAAATACAATTCCATCTTTTTTCCTTTCAGGTCTAATCACAGACTTTTCTAACCACCTCTGACAGCAGAGAGAAAATTCTTACTAAAAAAAAAATAAATAATCCCATCTCTAACAGCAGCATGAAGGAACACAGAGAAGTTAGAGAGGAAAAACTGCTCGGAGAAAACCAAGCCCTCCTCCCCTGCCAAATGGGGTTATACAAGCATTACGATCTCTCTTGGCACAGAAAGACACTTACCAGCTTCCTGCATCATAGTTAACTGTTTTATAACTGTGTCAGATTCCCATAGCTCTTTTCCCCCATTAAACACGTTTTTCTTTACTGGGCTGTACAATCCACTGGGCTGGAATCCACTTACCCACAGTCATGAAGGTACCCAGAAGCTGCTCTGTGGCTACTGGTTTGATCTCTGTACGTAGATTCACAAACCTGCCAACCACCAGTGGAGCTCGTCGGAAACCCAGAATTCTGATTTGGGGTGAAAAAAACACGGCATGAGAATTTGCAACATAGGCAGCAGTTCTAAATTAAAACAAACCAAAAACAGTCTCTTTGCCATTGTCTGAAATTGAGATGACTGAGACCAAAGAATAAAGCTGGAACCCTGCAGCAACCTCCTCTCTTCTCCAAGGCAAGGTAAGGAAACTCATTTTTCTGAGGCGCCTGGATGTTAAACTTGCTTTATATGCCATCAGTGACACTCCTTTATTAGAGCATTTGCAGCAGAGCAACAGCGGATGCACCATGCTCCAACTCTCAGAAATCAGACCTCATACCAGAAATATCCATCATCTGCCTTGTGTACAGGCTGAAGCAGTAACCACATGGCCTTTGGGCTGGTCACCTGGAAAGATCATTTATAATTTGTGGGAATTACCACCTATTAAAATGTTACGTTTAAGCCCAATTCAATTATACTTGAAATTAAACAATCTAAGAGCTATTTTGTTTGGCATGAGGGGGGAAAAGGGAAGAGAGAATGGTAGAACAAAACTGAATGCCTGAAGTGTCTGGAAAAAAAAAATAAAGGTGAGAAGAAAAATCATAGAACTTGTAGTCAAAAGATCCAGGTTCCACTCCCATGTCTGCCACAGCCTTTGCTCTGTGACCACAAATGACTTGGGTATTTGTAATGGAATTTTAAAAGGAATACAAACATCAGTACAATGTCAGCCCCAATTCTCTTAATGTACTTTTGATACCCTTTTGGTAGTCTTTGCATCTCCAAAGGAGACCGAAAAGGGACTGTCCCTTCTGAAAAAGGGACAGTCTGTATTCCACAGAGATACTGGGAGAGTCACTTCAACAGCTGCAAAGTATTTGTTTTAGATATTCGACAACTAAGTCCCTTCCGTAAGTATAAAACACCTCTAAGAAAGGGCAACACAAAATGTCTGCCTGAACAAACCCTGTATGCATAAAGACAAAATTCATAGCCAATACAGACAGTTACGCAGAGCTTGAGAAATTGCAGGCATTCCAAGTAAATAAGCACAGAGCCTAGAGCTGGAAAACCTGTCCCTGTATTTTGGGGACCCCAGCTGAAAGGCCAGTATCCTGGATAGTGCCACCTCCCCGTTACTAGTAAACATACCATACTTTTCAGGTCCTTCTTGAAACAATGGCATCCTCAGACAAAATATCATTCAAAACAAAGGCGCACGCTAAAGTTATGTGGGCAGGCAGCTTCTGCTAGGTGTTCTTGAAGAACACAGAGATGCACAGGCACAAAGAGAGGAGAAAGGCCAGAGAAACAAGCACTAAAACACAGCCAAAGAAAAAGCAAGGAAGAGCTAAGAGAGGGGTTTGGACACTGGAAAGAGGCTTTGAATTGTTGCTTAACCATGTTCGAGCATTGCTTTTCCAGGGAAACAGAAGCCTGCATTTTTCTTGAAAGCACAAATGGACAACAGACATCTGGCTACATCTTTTTCTTCTTTTTTTTTTTCCTCTTAAAATACCCTGGTTTTGGCCCCCTACCTAAAGACTGGAACATCAGCGATGTATGTTACACAACTAGTATTACTGATTTCCATTGCCTGTGCAATGAGTTCCACAGGTGTATTGGGACTAATGTATCTTTTACCACCTATGAATTCAGTCACAGTGATGAGCCTATTATTTATGTACTAGGAAAGGAAGACTAAAACCTAAAACCTTAAGTTCAACCATTCGACTCTATTATATTTGTCCCTCCTTATTCCCTTTCCCAAGATTTTAAGACTCTTCATATAAGAATTTTTCACATCTTTAATTATCTTCAGAAATCCTCTCCAAAGTGTCAACGTAGTCCTCTTATAATGAGGAAACCAAGACTGCGCTCATTTATTCCAGATGAAATTGCACTTTTCACTCGTATTTCATAACTACCAACATTCAGTGTTTGATAATTTCTGTTGGGTTTGGGTTTTTTTTTTCCTGGTAACTGCACCTCCAGCTCAGGCCCACAAAACCACCTGGATACCCCTGAATACAATTACTGTATGAATAGCCATTTTTCCTCTAGGATGCATCGATTTATATTTAGTCTAGACATTAGACGTAACTTTTTAGCATACTGGACATTAACTCAGCACATACATTCAGCATTCCAGACTCTTCCGCAGGATTTGGCTAAGCTCTTTCTTACGTACAGTATGTAATATCAGCGGTTTCAGCACTCATTCTCCCTTTCACATTTCTCAAACAGATCTTAAATGTTAGACAGATCTTCGAAATGAAGTTTCACAAAAAAGCTGACAACTTTTATTTTTGCCTTCAATGTGATACGTTGGCAAGTTTAGAAATAGCTCACATCTGAGGCGTATTCTTCAAGGGACCCTTTTTTCCCCAGCTCTGAAAAAGCGCTTACCAGAGACAATAAAACCAGGTAACCCAATAGTTCCATACCTATCCAAGTGAAAGGCTGCCACTTCTGCGTTGTGTCTGTCATAGCCAGCATATGGTTCTCCTTCCACTACATAATCCCTGGCATATCTGTAATTGAAATAAGTCAAATAAAGTGATTCACGCGGGATTCCCATCAACTCTGCTGTTCAGAGCAACAAGTGCAATAACAGCGCTACGTTAAACGGACTCTGGGTCACTTTCAAAATGATTGCCAGTGGGAGAGGGAAAAATTATTAATGAGATTAAATAGCGTGCAGACTGCTGAGGTAGTAAATAAGGAGGAAAGGTCAGTAATGTACAGTGGCCTCAAGAGCTTGGGAAGCGGTGGCCATTCAAACTAACGAGTTTTAATTCAACCATATGCCAAGTCACATCTAAGAACAAAGAGCACAGACCCAGCTACAGAACAGAGGACTACTTATACTGCAAAGCAGCAACTCCACAAGCGATTCTGGGGTTAGAATGCATTGTAGATTAACATGAAAATACAATCTGATATTGTGGAAGAAATGCCAAATGCAATCTTCTGTAGCTAGAAGATCAGCAAGCGTGAACCTGAGGACAATACTAGATATAAACCACCCCTTTATTCTGGTGGAGAAAAGACATAATGAACAGCAAGAAATAGAAATTAGATGCTCATTACGACAACAATGGTATATTTTGGTGAAGCAGTGGGCTTTTTTTTTTAATAGATGTTACTTAAGCAAACACAAATTTCTGAGATTCATGACATCTGAATCAGGTCTAGATACGGCTTAAGAACCATGCTTCAGATGAGCATAAAATACCATAATCAATACCAAGCAAACGGGTGAAATGCAATACATTTTCATATAAAGTAAGGCCAAATTAGATTACCTATTTTCTTCTTTCCATCTGTGTATCAAATTGTGTAAACTGCATTATCTCCAACGGACTCGGGGTTCAAGCAGTAACAGCGACAGTGTGAGAGAAGCCACAGTGCTCTTTGGGCTCAAACTTTGATGTTTGAACCCTGCTCAGAGAAGATCTGGGGCAAGACAACAGTCCATGTCATCAGTCTCAGCAAATGCTTTAGCTTCTCGGCAAGGCAGCTCAACATAGCATTAACCAGTGTGGGATGGTATGGAGTTTTTGGGAGGAGGATTTGACAGGTTCCTGCCAAATTGGAACGTACTCCAAATAAGCATCTTATTTCACATTTACCTCTGGCATGTGATGGTAGCAACTATTAATCATTAATAACTCAGGCTGGATGCCAAGTAATCTTGAAATGAGATAACTAATCCTCAGAACATGTCCTTGGAGTCAGGCCTTTTGTATGTACTTACACCAGGCTTTTGAAAACATGGTCACCTTTTGAAAGCTGCAGAGCTGAAACTTTTTGGTAAAACACAACCAACTTCTTGCTTCCATGCACAGTAGGCATCCAGATCTTTCTTGAGCAGAGGTGGCAAACCAAGAGAATTCATTCTTTCCCAACCAGTAAGTTTTGAGAAAACAGTTTTTAGTAGTAATTTTCACGTGCCTTTCAGGTCAAAAGCTAGTTAAAGAGATTATCTTGCAGTGACAGAACAGGACTCTACCTGCAAGCCTAGCTATTCAGCAGCCACAAACAGAACCCAGGTCTACCAGCATGGCTAGGGCCATACTGTCTAGCACTCCTATCAACAGTCCCAGCTGCACGTGTCCTGATGAAGCATAGTCACTGTGTTCGCCTGCACAGACATTCCATTATGGGAATGTAATTTAATGCTTGGTGAAATGCATTACAGCGCTCTCTTATACAAAAAGCACTATAGAAATGCCATGTCTTGTTACCGCGTTTATTGGATGAGCCGCCTGCTGTGCCACCAAGACTTCTGTGTGAAAAGTTCACACTGTTTCAACAGAGCCCAGCCCCACAGTGAAGCTCCAGCCAGACCAGTGATTGACCATACAGAAAAGGGCTGTGAATTCAAGAAGCGGAGGACAGATTTTTTTTTTTCCTCATTCTCTAATCATTCATTAACATGACAGAAAAACTTCACGCTTGCTCAACCCAATATCCCTTGGAGAGAGATGTACTCATTCTGGGATGACAACACTTTACATTTGCAGCGCACTCCCGTAAAACACAGCTGCCTCACTTTTTTTACATCTTTCTTCTCCTTTTCCCTGAAGGCAAACAGTTCAAAAAGATTAACAGACGTGCACAAGACTCTTCATAAATGTTCAATCACGTCAAATTTCCCTGTGGATGACTGTAAGCAGAGACCATACCATGGAAGTATCACTACCCGCCCATTCTTACATTGCTCCTCTAGTATTCACTATTGGCAGACAGGAAACTCAGGGGCTTTCACTCTGACCTACCAAGCCATTTTTACAGTCTTCACGCAGCTACACCAGACACTCAGACGTACTTTTGAGACCACTGTCAACTTGCACTCCTTCCCGCTTCTTGAATTGCATTCTCTCACGGCAGTTTGACATGACCCTTACTCAGAAAGAGGAGGCAAGACTTGTCTCCGCACTGCCAGAACCTGCTCTTCCACAGTCAGGAAGATACTGCTCAGAAACACCAGGTTTAACCAACGTTCCCTCCGGACTGAACACAGTGATTGCTCTTTTTGCCTACAGACAGGCTGTTTCGAGCATCAAAGGTATACAGCCTGAGAGACAGTTGGCACAGCAACCTAATGTTACTGGAGGACCAGCAAGGCTCTATACTGTCTGCCTCACAAATAACAAATTTATGTGTAAATCTGTAACTTAAACATTAATGCAACAATATGGAAGTAAAAAAAAATACATAAAGCAGTTATTAATTCAGTCATTGAAGGTTATTTACCTCTTGGGTTTGAAGACAACCTTCTGCCCTCCTTCAAGTATTAGCAAAGCTTTCAGTTGGGTCCCTTTGTATCCCACATCAGCTTTTATTATCTTCTTTGTTGTCATGGCATGCATAACAGCGCCTAGCTCTGGCGTCTCCTCGGGATACACCTCCCGGGGCACCACCCATTGGGCTGCAATTTCCCAAGGAGACTGCAACGTATGGTCAAGTCGGGGGTCCAGTTCTACGTGGAGGCTTGCCATCATACGGTGAAAGGCGCGCTGGTCCTCCCGGTTGGCAGCCGAGGTGTCCAGGTTATCAATGAGGAAAACTTTTGTGAAAATGAAGATGACAAGGAGGATGGCCAACAGCACAACTCGCTGCTTTAGCTTCATGGTGACCTTCAACCCTTCTCCCCTGACCCTTTCCTTCCAAGCGTTACAGGAAGTCTGTTGGAGATCAGGGTGAGGAAGGGGATGTTAGTTAATTAATTTCATTCATGACTTGCATTGTGAAAGAGGTATCGCCACTGAAGCATCTTCTGGTACCCCTAAAAAAAAAACAAAACACAAACTTACAAAACTGCGTTCCTGCAGATCCCACCAAACTCAAAATCAAGTTTATTCTTGGAACACAAGTCTGCATTTATGTGCACTCATACCCTAAAGCCCAAATGTTTCTGTTAAAACACACGGGATTTGCTGTCTTCCTGTGCCCTCGAGTGAGCTGCACGAAAGGGGAAATTGCCTGATAGCATCTCTACGCAGCCGGAATCATCACAGCTGCAACTACCATGGGCAAGACTTTCGCAGAGAATTGTAGTTTGAGGCTCCAATTTCACAAACACTTTCCATTAGTAAGAGAACCCTCAACGTCTGGTTTCCTAAAGATTTGTCCCTCAAGAGAGAGCTCCCAGGTAGATTTCCTGACATCTGACAACCAGTGAGACCAGCTGCACAGCCTAGTTTCCTGAAGGTACAAGGCATAAGAACAGAATAGACTTAATTTGTGTATTGCCTCTCATTTGCTGCCACTATAATTTAGCCATCTTTTTCCAGTCTTAAAAAAAGAAAAGAAAGATAAAGAAAGAAAAAAAAAGCGTGGGGGGAGGCCCCACCTGTACTTCCTTGTGGTTAACTATGTATCTTCTGCAGTCAACTGTAAAACCAATAACCACAAAAACATAAAATATCTGTAAATCTCAGCACCAAATTAACAAGAACACCCCTCCTCCCAAACCACTAATACTGCCTCTTCTCAAAAACCTCACCTACAACACAGTTAAAGCCACATCTGTGCTTCCATATTTACAATGGGCTGCAGGACATGTCTCACCCCTCCACAAACCTTTGCCAGTACCATGTTAGCATATAAGGACCACATAAGACACAGTTAATCAACTGTATTTCAATCACGAGGACAGAAATAACGTTCATATTAGCTGAATGTGTCAAAACCCAAATGGAACCGG
Source organism: Anhinga rufa (assembly GCA_013400875.1). Taxonomy (NCBI): domain Eukaryota; kingdom Metazoa; phylum Chordata; class Aves; order Suliformes; family Anhingidae; genus Anhinga; species Anhinga rufa. Next base: position 9,398 of record VZTV01039442.1, on the reverse strand, counting down.
ATACTAAGGCACACCTCTGAGGAACGCTCAGAGCCAACAGAGATTTCTCTTTGCACAAGCTATGCTAATCATGAAAACCACAAATGGCACCCTGAGCTGTGGTAGGACTAATATAGAAAAGCCTTCTCATGCGATTTAACAATAAGCGTATAAACCAGTCATTATTAATCATGTCACTGGAAAAACAAGTTGCACAGGCTAAGTTCATTTACCAGCAGCAACCAAAGGGCAGCCAGACTATGACTTGCTGGCCAAACGCAGATCACAGCCATCTTCAGTGTCTGTGTGGACACCGTGCCCTGCCTGCAAAGGTCACAGGGGGGTACAATGGCTCTGAGGGGCCCGAGCATATCCTTGAGGTACATCTCCAGCAAAGATTAAGGCCATGGCAAACAGCAGATGACAGTAAGGCGCATTCTTTGTGTAAGTCATCAGCAGAATCAGGTTTGGCACAATGGAAGAGTACTAATATAAAAGCATGTGCAAGCCCAAGAATGATTCCACAGCACCTTAAGTTTACATCAGGTCTATAGCAGACCCATCCTACCTCCCAGCTACGTGGCTCTCCCACCTTCCCGCGTGTCAGTGTTGGCCTTCATACAAGCCAGCTGCAAGGTGGTTCAATGATCCAGGTTGTCGACCCACCCAAACTTTAACCACTGTCTTTCGTTTGTGCGTAAACCACCTACCATAGAGACAAGGGAGGGTGGCACAGCATCTCCAATGGTGGGAGAAGACCTGTCAAGTATCTACAGAGGGGCACCTTAAGTTACTCAAGTCAGCACCGTCACCTAAAGAATGGCCCTGCCCTCCACCTACTCCCCACCTTTATGCAACGAACGACCTGATCAGTGTTAAAGCTTGAACGTTTATATTTATTAATTTCTGGGTTCAGCCCTCCTTCCCCCACATCTGGTTTCCACTGTAGTTTCACAAGCATCTGAGGATGGCATACCGCGAGGGCAAGAACAAGCGTTTCTCCGGGCAGCAGCACTAGTCATCAGATGTGCAAGCACAACTACGGCCCAGGCCAGCCCAACAAAGGCTAAGCTAAGCAGCCGAACCACTTGGAAACAGTCCTAAAGAGCCCACCACGAGGGGGAAGGAAATTCGGTAACAAACTGTCAGATCTATTTTCAAAGTCACTCTTTTCAGCACAGCGACCAAGCCGAGCACCACTGAACTTACAGGCGACACGCTCTGACGACACAGAAGCATGGCTTTTAGCCCCGTTGACTGTTTTAATTTTTTTTGCCATCATTGTCCCGCCTCAGGCGACAGCTCAGTTCAGCTGGGCCCTTCCCAAGTTACACATTTTGCCTCTTAAATACTTCCTATAAAAACCTGTCTGCCGAAGCAGGAAAGAAAGTGAAAGTCTCCTAACGACAACGAATTAAAACTGAAATGTGAACAAGTGGTTTAATGCTGACAGCAACCACTTCCAGCAACATAAAAACCCCATGAAGGGTAGAGTGAGAGAAGGCTACCAAGTCGCCGGCATGCTTCAAACTAGTACTATGGTCCCCCGTTGACTATGTAATACTGATTTTAACCTCTTGGAAAATAAGTGCTTGTGCTAGTAGTGAAAGACAACAAATCATATGTTTCTATGGAAATTAAAACATATTATTGTTCATCTCAGTTCCGTTTAGGCAGCCTGTATTTCTCTAAGGGGCATGTGAATCTGCATATTATACACTGCACGCGTGAGAATGAGCAGCACAGACAAGGAAGACACACCTGACCTGAAAGCCCTCGTTCTTGCAAATACAGAGTCACCCAGAAGGAGTGCTAAATAATAATACTATTCTTAAATCCAAGAAAGCAAGCAAAGCAGATCAGGCTGTAACTGCATCCTCTCGTTGTAACTTCATAATTTCACTTCTTTAAAACTAGTAATGCTAAATCATTTTGAACATCGCAATTACCAAGATCTGCTTTCATTAATTTTTAAAATCCATTAGAGCTCATAAGCAGTTACACAGAAGAACACAGTTCATTTCAGAACAGTTACTCCTCATCAGGATACATGTATACATGTACGCATATATTTTAAGAAAGCCTCACAGCCTGCTGCTGGCCAACTAAACCACAGGACAGAAATGTTTCATACCTTTGGAGCTCAAGCTGGGCACTCACTCTCCTAGACTGATTTTCAGGAATGCTGAGTTTCTCTAGGGGTATTCTTTTTGCAGGAGAGAAGAGAATACAACTAGAGCTACCACTTAAATTAAGGGTCATTTACTTAGTTTATCTTTTGCGACAGCTTTGAAAGTAATTTTAGCTGAAAACCTCCAACTACATAGACAGACTTGACAAAAAAAAAGATATTCGCTATAAGACATTGCAGTAATTCCCTTCACTGAACAACCAATCCTCACCAAACATCTCTCCTGAAGTTACACAATTACTCCCGACACCCCAACTAAACCCCAACCCTGATTTTGCTCTCTGCAGCTTTAAGAAGGTGAGTCGGCTCTGACTTTTTACTGACATCTGCCAAACTGAGTCATCAGCCGCTTTTCCCCAACAAACAAGACGCCCCTGAGGTTGCTATGCAAACGCTTTAACACACTAGCTGCAGAGCCTGCACATTACTCCTTAGGTGCCAACATTATGCTCCTCGCTGTACGAGCCAACAAAAATGAATCCCTTTATTAAGAAGTTTACCGTGGAGAGCAAGAACTTAAGCTTTATTGTTTTAAACCGAAGATGGCGAGAGTGTTGAGGTGTTGTAAAAAAATGTTTACGCAGATTGGAAGAAGTTAATCTGAAGAAAAGGACAAGTCTTTGAAAAAGGCTTGAATTAGAAAAGAGGATTATAAAAGCTCAGGAAGCATGAAGCTGGTCCTAGAATGAATATAGAGATGGGAAAGGTGGCCACAGAGACAAATGAAATAATAACTAACTAATTTTATAAGAATTGAAAAGGGGGAAACAGGGTGAGTTGTGAGCAGAACTCTAAGGATCAAAGGGCAAAAGGGTCTAGGAGAATGACAAAAGTAAACCCAGGGATAATCTCAGGAGACCGAAAAAGCAAATAGTTCCAGAAACTGGCAGGGGTGCGAGGATAAGGTGAGGGTCTTCATGCTTGACAAAAAGGGGAAAAGGGACAGAGGAGCCGCTTACTTCTACATGAGAGTCGTGGGAATATGGGATGCTGAAAATTATACTAGATGCTCTTAGAACCAGAAGGCATCAGAGAAGGAAAAACCCAAATGAAGTTTTCGGAAGTCAAACAGGTGTTAAGCCTCCATCCAGAGCTAACGCGATACAACAACAGAGCCATCCCCGTCTACCTACAGTCCCAGAGCAACACACATTCCCCTCCTGCTGCTGGGCAGCAGCCGCTGATACCGTACCAAGGTCAGGTAACTCTAGAAGTGCTTTGGTTTGGGTTTTTTTTTCAAAATTTTTTCCCAAGTTCCTGCTTAGCATTACCTCCAGCTACCGTTCCTAAACAGAAGACAATCCAAAGAGTTTTTTTGCTTTACCACCCAAATTCCATCTTTGTGTCACAGAAGTACAAAAACCCACTTCCTTCTCCCATTTTACCATACCCTTGATCAACAAGGAAAAGAAAATAGTCAGAAATAAACAACCACATCAGCTTTTTAATAGTATAGGCAACTGGCAAGTTTGCTTAAGAAATACTTCCTGGTTTTCACTACCTCTTCAGGATTATTTCCTGATCAATTTTGTCCCTCGTTACAGCCAGGTCTGTATTCTCAGCAAGTAACAAGTCTTCCAAGTCAATATCCAAGTTAACAGCGCCTTTTAAATATCATGGCGGGGTCACTGCGTGCACAGACGCCTGAACTAAAGCATGCCCAGACGCCTGAACTAAAGCATGCCCAGTGGCATCAAATACCAACATCATACCACTCTGCTCCCAGTTCTAAAAGCAGCGTGAAACTCTCCCTGCTACAAACAGCAGCAAAATCACAGCTACCGTAAGCAGCCTACAAAGTTAGCAGAGGACCACACCTCAGAAAACAATTTTTATTAGTCACAAGACCAACACTATGTCACATATCATAACCATATTTTTGTAACATAAAGCTAGAAAGCCGCTATCTCAAAAATACACGTGTACAATTTACAAGGATTTTGTTGTGCTCCAAATGACAAATAAGGTCTGAGGGCAGGCAAAGGTTTGGTCTGTCAGCACAAGGACACACACACAAAAAAAATCAGAGCTCAAACAGATGCCAATCTGAAATAAATAGGGTTAAGTATACTCTAGCGCCTGTTTTAAATGCAGGTTTTCTCTTCCTAAATACGCTATGCCTTTTGGGATCTCCTATGAAAAGGTCTTTAAAAGTTCTCCAGTAAACCTGGAAAATTGAAGAAACAGTGTATACAGTAGTGACATTTTCCTCTTCCTAAAACGTACTTCAGTCTCACCAGATCAATCTTTCTTCCTATCCTCCCCTTTCTGGCCAACAACTCGGCAGCTCACGCTTTCCCTCTCTGCAGAAGCCTTGTTATTTCAGCTTTCGCAGGCAGGCTCCCACAGACCTTTGCTTCGATTTTTCAGACTCATTCTGTCACTTCCACTCTCTGCATGCTGCCTGGCTTGTGCACGACTTTAGCAATCCGGTGCACGAGGCTTCACACATATTTACTCGTCTGCTGTTTCTCCACCTCTTTTTCTGTTAAAGCCCCCGCTCTCTATAGGCAAAATCTTTGCGACAATCTATCCTCAAACTCCTTTCCACGTGCGCAATTGCATCCCCAGTTGAGAGCTGCAGCGTAGAAAAAATATGAAAGACTGCAAGCGTTTTAACCACTGCATTATCTATACCTGCAACTGTTGAAGTCAGTAACTGCCTAATATATTCTCACACTTCTTCTGAGAGAAATGAAATAATTTTGTCCATCTGTCTGTCCACCTCGCCCCTTTGTGTCCCTTCGTAACTTTAGAATCTGTTACCTACAGCTCTGCCAGATTTGTCAGGGGAATACATCCAAGGGCTTTACTAAAACAACTGGCCAGAGGGAGGACAGAAGCCTCAAGAAGCCAAGGGCAACTCCGTGCGCATCCTCAGTCTTTACCAGCGGCCGCTGGCAGCTCAGCAAACAGGAACACCTGACTCAGCTGGCTGCACAGATAAAGATGGGGCACATCAGGACACAGGCGGCACCTGGGCGCACTCCTGGGGAGAGGGAGGCTGCCGGGGGACCGAGGGCAGTAGGAGACAGGCAGGAGTTACTACGGTAGGATGCAGCAAACAAGCCCCCAGGAAAGCAGGCTTCCTTAATTCTCCTCACAGAACAACTTTCCTTCGAGCACGGTTTCCTATGGAAACAAAGTTTATATAATCACACTTTTCACCGGTAAGCTTTAGATCTGTTGGCTAATTTCAAGCACATTTAAGAGAACAGTAGATGTTCTGAAGGCAGAGTCTGTGTGTTTATTGGGAATTGGCAGCTGGCGAGTGCTGAGGCAAAGGCTGCAGCGTTAGCTCAACAGTTGTCTGTTCGCCTCGGCCATCTGGGCAACCATCGTGCGCGCAGCTGGTACGCGGAGGGAGCGGGGAACGCTGTGCGAGAAGGGCAGAGTTGAAAGTACCGTAAAGCGGAACGGTACGGGACACGGGTACCGGGACCTGCTCAGAAAACAACAGAAAACACGCCAGTTTCAATACTAAGGGAACAGCTCTCCCTCGCCGCCATCCCCGTCACTGAAATTCCACCTGACCATCGCGGGCAGATACACACCAACACCACCACGAGCCAGAAATGTTTGAGGGAGCCTTGTTCAGCTCAAAAGTGAAGCCAAAGCAGTGAGAAAAACCTGTAGTTTTTCTTCTTGACTTGATGTTCTTATGTTCATTCAGTTCATACCTCAGATGGGCACCAATATCTCAACCCGGGCCCGCATACCCACCCGATGTTTAGCGACAACGAGCCTCTCTGCTATGAGATAGCGCCAATCGCTTTCCCTTACTCCCAAGAAGAGAGGCAGCGGACGGCGAACCAGAGAACGAGAGATTTTGGTATCGGAACTAAGCTGCCAACTTCATTAACGTGCGAGAAAACAAAATCTACCTCATCCCCTGAGACTTCATACCGCAAACGGAGACAAATTGTGTCGCGACTAAGTAGGTCAGACTTAAGGATGTTAAGAGGTGCGTGGAGTCATTTTCAAATTAAGACCACGGTATTAACGCCCTGTTCTGTAACCAGTACCGGGTGGGATCCATACGTGTAGAACTCACCGCAATGCTACAGTCTACGTTTTACGGCTCTCTCCGTTTGCTCGGACCCTAAAGCGCACCGGTATATCGTGGTGCTGGGGCCTTGGCTGGCGTAGACCGAAACGGCTGCACTGCCGGGGCACCTCCGCAGCCAGCGGGGCACGACCGCAGCCAGAGAGGGGGGCACCTCTGCAACCAAAGAGAGGGGCACAACGGCAGCCAGGAGAGGGGGGCACCTCCGCAGCCAGGAGAGGGGGGCACCTCCGCAGCCAGGAGAGGGGGGCACCTCCGCAGCCAGGAGAGGGGGGCACCTCCGCAGCCAGAGAGGGGGGCACCTCCACAGCCAGAGAAAGGGGGGCACGACTGCAGCCACAGAGGGGGGCACCTCTGCAACCAAAGAGAGGGGCACAACTGCAGCCAGGAGAGGGGGGAACCTCCGCAACCAAAGAGAGGGGGCCACCTCCGCAACCAAA
>VZTV01039439.1:0-12446 GCA_013400875.1 Anhinga rufa | reverse complement strand
AGCGGCGGCAGCTGAGCGGGGATCGCAGCGGCGTGCCCCGGAGCCCGGCGAGGGCTTGGCTGTGTACCTGCCCTGGGCAGGGGCCGCTGCAGTTTCGTTGGTCCCGAAACGCCTGCGCGACCATCTCCAGCCTCGCCAAAAAAGCGTTTTCTCTGGTGGTGGAACAGAGCTTCCCAGGAAAGACAAACCAACTCTGGGTGCTGTACGTAAGAGACTCTTAATAGTCATTGACACAGAGGGGATTTGCAGGAAGGATTTGGTTTAGATAAAACTTTCAATGATACACCAGAATGAATCACGAAGTGTGCAGCTGGGTGTTTGGGTCAAGACATGGGTGGCCTGCTTACAGCCTGCTTACCCATTGCATCTACTGGGTCTCAGCAAAACCCTGCTCAGCTCAGCATGGACATAAAACTGTGTGCCAGAATACTGGTGTTTCATTCATTTAATAGCTTCAAATAGATTGGCAGAAACAAGTTAGACATTACACCTGGCCATGTGGTTGCAAAAATTCCTGCTAATTATTCAGTATACCCTTTCAGCTTCACGGTTTTTATAACAAGGTGAGTTTCTTGTTTTATGACATGCCAAAAAAAAAAAAAAGGTTATGTTCCTGATGGGAAGTGTGTTTATTATATTAACATGGTCTGGATTTGCATAGGTTACTGTGCTGGATATAATTGGATGGAAGTGCCCCTAGCAGACGCAGCTTAATATTTTTACCCCCAAAGTAATTACAGGCTCTTCATCTAACCTCTTATTGTTTTCTTTCCCTACATAGAAGTGCACCTTGTGGAAACGAGGATTTCTGTTCAGTGAAAAACTTAAAAGGCTTTACACATTTTGAAGGAGATGCACAGCAAAAATATTTAGAATTTTCAAACTAAATTATTTGAATGGATCAGAATGTTCTAGCTGACTGCATTCTGATTTTGCCTTAAAATATATGGATAAGCAAAGTAAGACTTTTAAAGACAAAAATAATTTAAAAATTTAAAACATAAATGTACAATTCTAACAACAATCAAATGGAGATTGTGGGTAAAAATTTCTTAATTCCTTTTCCCTTTAAGCAAAATTGATTCAAAATAGGATGTATTGCTGTGGTTTTAACCAAACACCATTGTATAACAGAAAAAGATTTTAACAACAGTGTTAAGTAATGCTACACAGGTATCCTTTCCTTCTACACAAACTTTTGCTTTCCTCATGAACTACTTGCAACTTAGCTATGACATTTTGCCCAAGATCACAGTTAAATTCTCCCAGAGCTTTAAAGATAAAGAACATTGTAATGAAAATTTGTAGGCCTGAAATAAAAGGTTGGTTGTTAAGCTTGAGGAGCAAGTTTCTGTGTAAATGAAAACAGGTTCTACAGGTCAGCTATACTAACAGAATAGTTTAACGAGCAGTCTGTTTGCATTTGTTGCATGTAGTAGTTTATTGGCCATAACCATTGGATAACTACATTTTGAATCCAATAAAAATAAAACAAGAACTATGTGTTTTAAGATGTTATCAGTTAGGAATGAAACCAAACCAAGCTATGCTGCATGGACAGTCTACCCAGAGATCAGTGTGATCTCAAAAAAGGTGATAAATTGTCCCCATTTCTCCCTTCCTCCAATTTTCTCTTGGCTGAACCTGATAAGACTGGAAAACATTGAATTGCTTGTTTACTTACATTATCACAGGATTTTTTTCTTTGATACAAATGTGTATCTGCTTGGACAAAAATGATGAGTTAACAGCTCTGAAGAAAGAAACACTCTGCCTTCAGAGGTATTCACATGGTATTCAGAGGTATGCCATACTCCCGTCATTCCTCCAGGGCATATATGGCTTTCTTTCTGTCTTCCTCCAGTATCTCTTTCATACTTCGAAAGATTAAAAAATCCACAGGCCTGTAAAAAAAACAAAACCAAGCAAACTGGAAAAATCTCTTGGACTCTAAACATAATTTGTAAACACTGAGGAGTAGCATTACTGGCACCCATGGGAGATAATCAAACAGCAGCCACATCTCATGGAACCAGCTACATAAAATCATTTGCCATGGAGCTCTCCTTCCAGTGAACATTTGGAAGCTTATTAATGGTCCCTATTGAGATTGTTGTGATATTCCCCTCTTTGATAACTAAAATGCAACATCCAGATGATGAATTGAGGACAGGGAAAGTGGGTAGTGGCTACCTGACACAAGCTGCAAAGCTAGGTGTTGGTGGAATAGGGTTGATCAAAAAACCCCAGAAGTTAAGAATTAATGTTGTGGATATGATGGGGATGTGTAGATGATAGGAAATTATCACTACCAGAAGCTGCTGACTGTGTTATGTGAGGAGCTTAAATTACTGGTTATGCTATGCCAGTTCATTTAAAGCAATCAAAATCACTGAAAGATAGGAGAGTCCTTACAGTCCTTTCCATTGACCATAGTCATTAATCCCTGATATGACCAAAGGACACACACAGACTGAAAGTATCGGGCTCCTAGAATGGACAGGAGATCACACCAGTGGATTTCTGGTCATTAGAGTAAGGTTAAACTTGGAAATGAAACAGTGAGAATATCAGGAAGGTTTCTGCATACTGGTGATATAAAACATAGGACTGCCGCTGTCTCAAGAGTTCTACTGCCGTAAGTCCCAATGTTGTGGGGGGAAAAAAAAACAAAAACCAGAACACCCCACTCCTACTCTCAGAAAGTAGGAAAAGTGAGAAATTTGCACTTTTTTTGGCACATACTTTGGAAAGCTGAATATTTCTGACTAGAGTATGTTCTGCATTTTTATATTTGAGATGCTCTTGTTTGCTTTCCCATTGTATCCCAAGTGATGGCAATGTATTAAATTTGTAAGACACTTACTATCCTAGAGGAAATTAAGCTGCAACTCTTTGCTGAGTCATACAGCTTGTTTTTTAAAATCTAGATTTCCCATGATAAGACTAGAGAAGTATATAACACATGTATTTGGCCCATCCTACACAAATGCAAGAATATATCATAAATTTCACAAGAGATTAAAGAGAGGGGCATCAGCACTATGGTAAGCAAATGGGTTAAAAAACTTACTGAGGGGAAAAAAAAAAAGAACATTATTTTCTTCTTAAAAATACCTTAATGGGCAAAAGGAGCAACATTAATTTAGCAGAGTTACATTTGTTGGTCAAATAAGCCAGGATAAGGTTTGCTATCTCCAAGGACCTGAATATATGTATCATAGCCTTGTGTTTTGGTATTCTTCAAAACCCAGCATATTCATTCAGGATTTAGCCCATTTTCTCAGCACTCCTGAATCCATGCCTCAACCAGGCAATATGGGGGAGATGGAGAAATAAAAATAGTTTACAAATACTTCTGTATTCTGATGAAGGCTGCTTCTGAAAGTATCTTACCTCTGAAAGTATCCAAAATCATCCTCTGAGAGACATGCAGACACGCTTCTGACATTCTGGGCCTCTCTGTGAGGTTTTAATGGAACTGAAAATCAGTAATTGCATTTATTATGGTTTTGTGTACATGTCCTTTTTTTGTAGGGTGAAGCTGAATTGGGTCTTAAGGCCTCATCTACACACAATATTAGCACCACATACTGTCTTTTCCACAGTTGCAGTTATAGTAGTGTATTAAGTCTTTGCTGGTATTGGCTGTTCCCTGAGGAGAGCTGCATCCTTCTGCTGCTGTTCCCTGAAGAGAGACGGCACTAACAGTGACTACTTGAACACAAACACCACACTCTCAACTGTATAGTACTATGTGAGAGACAGCCTAAGAAACTGCTTCAATTTCAAACCAGAAATGCCCTTGAGGAGCAGTATACCATGGTATATCAGTGCTGAAGTGACACACAGAATGGATGCTGTTTTTTAAAATGCACTGAGACCTCTTAATGATGGTAGGAAGAGGGCACTGTATAAATACTATTTTTTCCTTTGTCTGCTTAAGTATTGCAGACAATATAAAACGCAGGACTGTGTGTATCTATACAAAACCAACCAGTTCTCTAGAAAAAGGTCAATTTGGAGGCTATTTCATAGCCAGGGAAGTTTCATGATAACTGAACCTGTATTAGCCTTTTCTACTGGTCAATTACATGGACTACAGTCACAGGTGGATCCAAATACAGACATAGCTTATTTACAGGTCCCGAACCAGTGTTACAGAAAGAGATCTGAGTAAAATACAGTCCCTACAAAATCTTTTGCCTTTTATGCAATGGGTAATACATACTTTGCAGAGAGAGAATAAAAAGTTAAAAGTATGTTGCAGGTATTACTCATATACCCCATTATGGGCCATAATAATATAATTTCAGGAATTATATAAGGTTGAAAGCCATACCATAATCTGTTGAATTTTATGACTGTAAATATTAATTTACCATTTATTAAAACACCTCACATTATTTGCTCTGCTAAACAACTTGTGTGTGTAACGTTAATACAGAATGCATATAAATGCTGAGAATAATTATAATGAAGTTTCTCCCAAAAGTTACCTGATTGAAAGAGCAGTTAATTAAGAAAATGTTTCTTAATTGTAATATTTGAAGCAAGTCTCTAATGTGCTACCTCTTGCTGACTTTAGTTTATACTCTAATATATTATACTTGCCTATGAGACATTTCTCAACTAACCAATATGGCTTGCAGCCCAAAGCCCCAGATTGTTCCTCAAAGTTCATTAGGTACTCTAGGTTCTTCCCACACAAATGCTTAACCACCAGCAACACAGAACAGACACACCCTTCTTTCTTGGGGGAAGTTCCTTGTTTAACCATCAGGTAAAGAAGCAGGAAAAAAAATGCCTCCAGAACACTAATAATTAACTTCTGGAATAATTTTACAATGGCAGAATACCATTTTATCTATCATAGCCTAAAATGACAGAAGATTGAGTCCCTCTGCTTTTCTTTATACTGTATTAAAGCGATAGAATTGGAGGTAAGAGGATACACAGCTATACATATATAATTCTGATTTAGAGCACAAAAGCAAGAAACAAATAATAAAAGTACAGAAACTGTGGAACAGTGAGAGAACTATTCCAACTCAAGCAGTTTTATACTGCCTACCACTTACTTCCTGATAAGGGTGTGGTAACACCAATCCCAAAATTGTATTCTGTGAAACTCTGAACGATGTATAAAACCCTGGTTCTGTTGGAGGTTTGTCTTTTATTTCAGTGAGAGAGCCATCTCACACTGAGGATTTTGTGGATATATTTGTGCACAATGAGAAGTATACTTCGAATAGAATAGAACAGAACAGAACAGTTCCATTTGGAAGGGACCTACAATAATAATCTAGTCCAATTTTAGGCTGAATATAAGGAAGAAATTTTTTACAATGAGGGTGGTGAAGCACTGGAATGGGTTGCCCAGAGAGGTACTGGAGGCCCCATCCCTAGAAACAGTCAAGGTCAGGTTGGACAGGGCTCCGAGCAACCTGATCTAGTTGAAGATGTCCCTGCTCACTGCAGGAGGGTTGGACTAGATGACCTCTAAAGGTCCCTTCCAACCTAAACCTTTCTATGATTCTATGAATTGCCTGACCACTTCAGGGCTGATCAGAGTGTGATAGCTGTCACACCAATAGTTATCACACTAGCCAAATTGAATTTACATGCAGTAATGCTTTATTCAGGAATCACAGAGCTTGAGAAAACAAGTGCATGTAGTTTATGTACTCAGACACAAACAGACTTTTATACAGTCCTGGAGTTTGGCTGGCATGACAAAAGACCTTTGAGGAGTCATGGTCCTTGAAGCAGGTCATGTGCTTGCAGCTTTGACACAGTTTGTAGGAAGAGAATTCCATGATGATCCAGTGATGATGACCATTTGCCAGCAGCAATTCCTTTTGAATATCAAGATCTAGTCCGTTTATAAAATGTTTGAGTTTCTCAGTGGATTTTAAGTCTTTGGTCTTCTTTCCTTGGATGATATGCTGTGCAATGCCAGTGGGTTTTACTTTGCCCGGGCCACACCATTTGCCTTATCCTGTTGTTTAACTGCTTCTTTGCCCTCTTTCTAAAGTAGTGTTCCCAGCTCTTAAGGTTATAATTCTTCAATAACAAGAAGCTGACTGCCAGTGAGATGTTTACAGTCTTGTGGCCTTTGTTTTCTGCCTGCACACATATTTTCAAGGTCTCTGGTATTATCCCACACTTAAAGTCCACATCATAACAAAAGACATCTGGTACCAAGCTTCAGTTTGCACTGCAAATTCACACTGATAACAAGCTGATAACAAGCCTAACAGCCCAACAGTTCTGTGGCATTGCAAGGCTAGTATTAGGTTTCTTACTAGCAATGGCAGTATCATTTTTACTGGGCCACCTAGACAATCGTTACAGGCAGTATACCTTCTTATGGTGAAAGCAAGAATTTGTTTCCTGTAGGTTTTCTCTATTTCAGCACAGCACTTAAGGGTCCACCCAAGTTCTGACTAGCCAAGATTACCAGCATGTTTCCCTTTTGCTCTGTGCAACGTTCTCTTCTAAGTTTAAAAGCAAGCCTGTGTATTTTGAATGAGTCTAGATGTGCTAGCAGTTCAGTGAATTGCAGTAATGTATGGACTTATCCTGTCACCAGGTCTTGTAGAGTTGAAATGACTGTTTAAATGACTTCCACAGGGAAGAAAGGGGAGACTGAGACTGGATAAAGTATTTGAGGGGGAGCGTGGCTGGGATAGTGTGAGCAAGACAACTGTGACTGACAACCAGTGAGTAAGGTAACAGAGGTGGGAAGGGATTCAGAAGGGAGAAGATATAAGGAGAAACTAGGGAATCGTGAGAGAATGAAGAGTGGCACTGCCTGATATTGGGCCAGTAGACTGGGGATAGTGGGGTGAAGCATAAGAGCTAAGGAGCCCAAGAAGCTGGACTGAAAGGTGTGGGACAGGGGAACTTGAAGGAGACTGGTTTCATGAAATGCTGCTGGATGCTGCAGCTGAGGGTACCGAGTCATGAAACTCAGAGCGCCTTTCCCTAGTGGGGTGAGTAGTACAAGACAAATGGGACTATGAATAAGGAGTCTGCATGAGAAAAAAGCAGGAGAGAGACAATGAAGGATGCAGAACAGATGGTGTTAAACATCTTCTTTTTCCTAAAAAGATCATAGGCTGTGATCCATTAGAACACATTCAAAATTGGTAAAGATCTTGAATTTAACCAAAGGCCTGCCATCAGCATATTTTCTCCCTTCCTCAGGACAACTGTCTCCTCTCCTTCAGTTATTTCCTGAGCTGAAGGAGCAGAGATCTACATGTTGCAACCCTGTGTGTGTCACTGGGACACACTGCATTTTGATTTGACAATGCACATAATTAGGGCTGTGACACAAAGCACATATTTAGGGCTATAAAAACCTCAGAAGGTAAGGGCTGCTAGTTTTAAGATTGTTTTTCACTCATCTTCTTTGCCTCTTTTAACATACTTGTAGAACAGTCAGCAAAATATCCCCCACAAAAGGAGTCTTTCCCCAGGCTGTACCAAGTGTAGTGGAGGTGACTGTCCTAAAGTCTGTGTATTCTGTTTTAGAAGATAGCAGGCGGACAGTGAACAAAGCTTTAGGGAAGAGAAAAGCTGGTCCCTAAATTGATTCAGTTCTGATTTACCCCATATTTGCCTCCAAGTTGTTGGGTGATACTGGGCAAATCACTAAAACAAGCTTTTCCCATACAATTGCCAATTTGAATTCTTTATCTTATGGCTGGCTTATTCAAGACATTATGATTTAGTTTACAGAAGTATAATTAAATTCTTGTGGATACAAATCAGTAGGAGAAGTGTGCTGAACCAACGCAATATATATAAAATACCTGGTCTTTGGCATCTCTAAATTGGCATTGGGAATAAATAGACACTGTTCACTCTGATCTTGTACTTCAGTTCTACTCTGTAGGTGCAGAGGAGGGAGGAGTGTACACTCTGAAAACTGAGGGTAGAGTCGGGGGAGGAGTAATTCTCTCTCACCTTGTTGAGAGGTATGTAGAAGTAAATTATCACTTTAAAAAGCTTCTACACTCTTGTAAAAGGCACAAGGGAAAGCCATAGGGCAGAAATTAATAAATCTGTTGTCAGAGTAGCAGTTGAAAAGTATGTGGTGCAGAAAACCTGGGGTGACACACAAAACTAAGAATAAACATAGTACTGTTATGGTTTCAGCTGGGATAGATTTAATTTTCTTCACTGTAGCTGGTGTAGTGCTGTGTTTTGGACTTAGTATGAGAANGGGGGGAGTGTGGGCAATCGCGGCTCGGGAACTGGCAGTGTCGGTTAGCAGGTGGTGAGCGGTTGTATCACTTGTGGGGTTTTGGGTTTGGTTTTGTTTTCCTTCTTTTTGGGTTTCGTTTCTCTCCCTCGTTTTCCTTTTTATTATATTATATTATATTATCGTAATCATTGTTATTATCATTACTATTATTGCCTTTTTTTATTCTAATTAGTAAACTGTTCTTATCTCAACCCACGAGTTCTCTTGCTTTTGCTCTCCCGATTCTCTCCCCCATCCCACAGGTGTGGGGGGAGTGAGTGAGCGGCTGCGTGGTTGCCAGTTTAGTGCCGGTGCTTAGTTGCTGGCTGGGGCTAAACCACAACAAGTACTTACTGTCAGGGTCCATGGGTCCATAGTACCAAGTCAGCTTAGCCTGGGGCTGTCAGTCCTGCCTCAGTGGTGCTGTAGGATTGCCAGTCTACACCTCAGCCTCCTGGCCTGCCTGGTTGACATCGTAGCTTGACCTGAGACTTGCCTCATCACTGCAATCTGTGGACTGAAGTCATAGCTGAACCCATTCCCAACTGGTTTGTAGATCTTAGTCACAAGCTCTCACCAATTTACATTCACTCTCATTTTAAGAGGCACATCTTGAATTTGGATCCAGTTGCTTGTCTCCAACAGATCAGAGGGCACAATAAACAACAGCTTCAGTTCCTGACATAGAGTTCAGGCTTCCAGCACCCTGGAAAGAAATCCTTCTGCACCATTGCTCTTGGAGGTGAAGGTCAATTGGGCCTGCTCTTTATGAACAGATGGTGTTTAATAATGGAATGATCATGGAGAGAAGAGACTGAGATCATACTACCTACCTCAGAAAAGCACCTGGCATTCTTAAGCCAGCTGAAACTCATATGATGGCTGGTAAAGATGAGATAGTCTGAGAAGCTTAAAGTAGCCATATTTCTGTCCACCACTCAAAGATACTTGTCAGTGTTGCAAAGCAGCAAAATGTAGCATTCTAGTAGTTGTCACTCCTGTGGTCTACATCTTTAGAGTGCAGTTTGGGTTCCTCCTGTGTGGTCTTTCAAAATCCTAGTATTTTGTGGGAAAAGTACTGTATTTGGATAGATAACTTGGCAAACAGAAGACAGGATGTATTTCCTGCTAGCAATACCTAAATATATTTATTAATAAATATATTTATTTGGGAGGCCAGCATGCACAGTCCCTGCCAACACTCTGCCAGATCCTACTCTTGCCAGTGTTCAACCTGTTCCCAAATGTGGGGCAGTACTGATCTGGCACCCTGTAGCTCTAACTGATTTACCCCAGACTGCTGAGAAAGAAGGTTCATGAGAAAAGAGCCTAATTTTATTTTCCTTCTACCTCTTATTTGACTTGTTCTGCATTCTCATGCTAGAACTTTACAGATAGCCCTAGCTGATAGATTGTTTCCTCCTCAACACTTCAATACCTGTACTGCACTGTGTTCTAGCAGCTGTATTTTATGACACCATGCATCTCACCATAACAACTGGTGTCTGAAAGCTCATACTATCATCTCTGCCTTGGACTTGCAAGACTAAATGTGGGAAGATGCAGTTCACAGAAATGAAATAACATATCAAAGTAATATGGAGGAACTGCTGAAAAGTGGCAATGCAGTTCAAGCATGATTCTGTGAAAGCTCACAGCTCTGTTTTTATCCTCTGGTCCCTTGTGGACAAAAGTCGCCTCTTCTACATGCTCATAGCCTTCATGTGTGAGCTTAAAGAGGTGGTAAGCAGTGCCTATGCAGGGGCCTACGCATACTTCAGAACTCATGCTCAGCCCTTGTCAGATAAGTGGCAGGCTCTTCAAGGACAACCTCCATATACAGAATGAGAATGAGGCTTTTGTGGCCCTGATCTAGTAAGTGAAATTCAGGAAAGAAGAAAAATAAACATATTCCAATAAGATTTTTGCCTATATCCACTTACTGGGTGTCTCAGCCTGGTGGCTCACTGGTGGCTACCAGCCACTACATGCTGATGCTCAACAGTCATTCTGGCCCTTTGGCTCAAATGAAAATTATTTTGAGTGACAGGAAGCAAGAACGTGCTTGAAGACTGCTTTCTTTTCCAGAGGAAGGGGTCATTAATTGACTCTGTAATGATTTAATGAGGCCAGAAAGAGGGTGTAAGATATAATGATGAGGGGTTTGCGTATACTTTCGAGCTTACATGTTTTGCTTACATGTGGCTGAAGCTGACAGAGATGGCATGTAAAGCTCCTAGTGCGACACTAGTAGATCGTGTCACTAGAGAAATAACAGACCAGATCACTAACTCAAAGACAGCTCAGAGATGTAACATAGAAAACAATTCCTGGACTGAGGTAGTACCTATAGGTTTGGTCTTCCACATCATGGTGACCTGTGGAGGAGTAGTGTACTCCCCTGGGGATTGTGCTGATGCAAGGTAATAGGTCTCTAACACTTGCAAGTACAGTGATGGAAGGAGAAAGAACTGGACTCTGTGAA
Organism: Anhinga rufa; assembly: GCA_013400875.1. Taxonomy (NCBI): domain Eukaryota; kingdom Metazoa; phylum Chordata; class Aves; order Suliformes; family Anhingidae; genus Anhinga; species Anhinga rufa. The sequence continues at coordinate 1,704 of VZTV01039439.1, read as the reverse complement.
AATAAGCATTCCCATGGATGCTGCTGCCTTGATCACCATGGGAAAAAAGTCAATTTATATTGTGACAAGGCAGCTGAATAAGTGCTTCGTATGTTCAGATGGTAGATTACTTTGACACTCAGGCAGGGAAAGTGGTGCAATACCTCACCTTCCATATTGAATTCAACCATAAACCTCTTGTTTTCTTTTCCACAGGAAAATATCCTGAGTGTGCACAGCTCTAAAAAAAATATTTTGGATATCAACTTTCAGAAAAAGAAGCAAGCAAATTCATGAACATGTTGTGATATTACCAGATATCTGCACTTAAGATTTGTTGCATGCGGTGTGCTCAGTTGGAGACCCCAAGGAGGTCCCTGCTGTATGGAGGCATTGTTTATGCAGATGAAAGATAGCCTCAGGAATATTTTCTCAGTCCAAATACCTTCTGACTACACCAGAAAGGAGGGTGGCCTCACAATGACATTAGTAATCTTCCTAGTTAGCGTGGATGCCAGAGGAGAGTAAATTAAACAAATATAATAGGCCAAGGATTTGGGGCTTCTTACCAGGGGTAGAGGACGACCAGTTTAGGGAGCACTTAAACAACTGACATATATAAGTCCCTGGGGCATGATAAATTGCACCCACAAGTGCTGAGGAAGCTGACTGATGTCATTAGGAGGCCATTCTTGATAATTTTTGAAAGGCCATGGCAATTGGGAGTGTTCCTTAAGACTGGAAGAGCACAAGTGTCACATCTATCTTCCTGAAGATCAAGGGAATGACAGGCCAACCAGCTTCATGTGAATCTGTGGAAAGGCAATGGAGCAACTAATCCTGGATACCAATTCCAATCTCAGGAAGGACAGGAAAGTGATCAAGAGTAGTCAGTGTGGATTTACAAAAGGGAAGTCATGCTTAACCAACCTGATAACCTTCCACAGTGAGCTGAGTAGCTTGTTGGATGAGTGGAGAGCAGTGGGATGTTGTTTACCCTGGCTTTAGTAGGGCTTTAACACTGTCATCCACAGCATCGTAGTAGACAAGCTGACAAAGTATGGATAAAATGAATGGGCAGTGAGGTAAACTGAAAACTAGTTAAACAACCAGGTCCAGAGGTTGTGATAAGTGACACAAAGTCAAGGTGGAAGCAAGCCACTAGTGGTATACCTCAGGGATTGATACTGGGGCCAATACTTCTTCATTAATGACCTAGATTATGGGGCAGGGTGCCACCTCAGCAGGTTCACAAATGATACAAAACAAGGAGGAGTAACTGTTACACCAGAGGGTTGTGCTGCAACTCAGAGGCACCTTGATAGGCTGGAGAATTGGGCAGAGAGGAATCTCATGAAATTCAACAATGGGAAATGCAAGTCTTACATTGGGGTAAGAATAAGCCAGGCATCAGTACATGCTGGGGGCTGAGCAGCTGGAGAGTAGCTCTGCAAAGAAGGACTTTAGGGTCCTTGGGGACAAGAAGCTGACCATCCACAAGCAATATGCCCTCAAGATGAAGAAGGCCACCCGCATCCTGGCTGTATTAGGAAGACCATTGCCAGCATGCCAAGGAAAGTGATCCTTCCTCTGTACTCAGTACATCTGGACTGCTGAATCCAGTTTTGGGCCCACAGTACAAGAAAGACATAGACATACTGGGGTGAGTCCAGGGCAGGACCACAAAGGTGATTAAGGCACTGAAGCATAGAATCATAGAATCAT
>VZTV01039425.1:19870-40995 GCA_013400875.1 Anhinga rufa | reverse complement strand
GTCAGGGGCCCAGTCCTTTCAGTCTCCTGTAGCGACCCTCGTCTACAGAAGGTCTGCCCGGTTGACTTCACACGCCACAGGTGTGTTTAGCCTCCCGCATAGGCTTCCCACGGGTCCCGGAGCAGCCTCTGGGCTGGAGCTGGAACACCACAACACGAGGCTGTGGTGGGAAGGGAGAGGAAAGGGAGCTCTGTGGCTGAGAGGGACACTCAAACTGTTCTCGTGTCAGCCTTCTAGAGAGGCAGAAATAATAATGAGCTAAGCGATGGGGGTCACTAGGCTGAAGTAGGGATCTGTACCGGGTGTGTGTGCCCAGGCGGGGCTGCGGGGCTCTCTGTGAGGGGAGGCGAGGCCGCGGCGGGCCGAGGGCCACGGGTGAACGGCGGGAGGAACGGCCCTGCGAGCCCCGAGGGGAGCGCGGGAGGAGGGCGAGGAGGGGCTCCGGCCGCCCCCCGCTGCCCCGGAGAGCCCCCGCCGGGGCGGGTGGGTGTCTCCTGAGGGAGCTGCCGCCCGGGGAGAGCCCGCCGCGGGGCCGGGAGCGGCGTGAGGGGACGGAGCCCGCCGCGGGGCCNAGGGGACGGAGCCCGCCGCGGGGCAGGTATCCGCTCTGCGGCCCATGGCGGACCATGAGGGCGCAGATACCCACACCGCAGCCAGCGCCTGCACAGTGTCTGCACCCGCCAAAGCAGGCGGATGCGGCCTGAAGGAAGCCACGGCCTGCGGAGAGGAGCCCAGGCAGGAGCAGTCTCCTGTTCCTGAACCTGAAGGCCTGTGCCCCACGTGGAGGCGCCCACGCTATGGCGGGGGGCACNTATGGCGGGGGAACAGCATGGGAAGGAAGGGGAGGCAGAGAGGGGCTGGTATGGGCTGACTGCGGCCCCCCATTCCCCTGCATCGCTCGGGGAGGGGGGAGGTAGAGGGGTCAGGAACGAAGGGGTGAAGCTGGGCCTGGGGAGAGAAGGGGTGGTGGAAAGGTGGTTTTAGTTTTGCCTTTTTTTTTTTGGTCCTCTCTAACTTGATTTTTTTTATTGGCAATAAATTACATTAATTTTCCCCAAGTTGAGTCTGTTTTGGCTGTGGTGGTAATTGGTAATTAACGATCTCCCTGTCCTTGCCTTGACCCATGAGCTTTTTCATCTTATTTTCTCCCCCCGTTCTGCTGAGGAGGGGGAGCGAGAGAGCGGCTGGGGTGGGTGCCGGGCTGCTGGCCAAGGTCAGCCCGCCACAGGACTGCTAAGGGGAGATCACACAGACGTCGTCAGGGCTCACGGAGGTGTGCAAAGGCACACGCTCTCTCACTGGGATGTGTCCTGGGATGTATATCCTCTCTGAGGGCTAGCAGGCAGAATTACAGTCTCTCTGATCCATCAGGTCCTGAGGACCCAGGAACCTTCCTGTACAAGACTGTCTCTCTGCCAGCGTGCTGCAGCCGGAGCCACGGTACAGGCAAGGCTCCCTGATCTGGGTTGTGATCTTTATCCTTCTGGGGAAATAGCGGAGGCATTTTAGGGAGAATCTTTGCAGCAAAAAGCCTCTTCCCTGTGCAGCACCCTTCCCACCTGCGGGACGGCGTTAACCTTCGGCACGGGCTGCGGGCTGGCTCTAGGTGAAGAGTATGGGATGACAGGCGTCAGCACGGCAGGGTGGGCAGGGAAGCGGTGGGTTGTAGTTGTGCTGTCCTGCTGATCTTGTGACAACGCGGAAGCGTGTTGGAGGGAGGGGAAGGAAGGCTACTTCAGTAAAGACTGGCAGCCAGAGTTATGTGGAATGTGAAATACAAAGCTCACAACAAACAGATCCTCTTGAAGAAGATAGGATCACTTTTTTTCCTCCCTTGAGTTGTTAATTGATGGGAGTTTTTAGTTAGTCTGGTTTTCCATTTTTTACTCCTGGAGGCAGTATACGGAGAGATTAAAAACACAGCATGTGCCAAACACAGCTTTTGGCACTAGATGCGAGTGGATATGTGATCGTTAAAGAGATTTTCTACACCATTTTAGCATAATCTTTTGAGGGCGTCTTGCATTGCTGCTAATACAAATCCAGGGCTTGCTTTCATAGGGATAGGATAGTTTACAGTGATTGGTTTTACGTCTCCGTGGGGGTGATACCGCAGCGTGCGCTGTGGATTACAGTGCTTTGGCTGTGGGAACAGAAGAGTTAGCCTGATGTTTGTGAATGTCGTTTCATACTGTTTTAAAGGATGAGAAGATTTTATGATTTGTCAGAAGACACGTGATTGATAGTCCTGGAGTCCTTGTTCATGCACAGACTAAATGTGTCAGAGTCAAAGCCAGCGCACATTTTCCTCCAAAGCCTCAGTGAACAGATTGCTCTAAGAGTTTTAGTGCACTCTTGCCTACTCACAACAAGCATGGTAACAGTCTGGAGTAGGGACGAGCCCTTCACCCAGAAAATTTGAGGCAATAAGGAATTCCAATGACCCTGATCTCGCACGCAGCACAAATTGCAGAGCTGCACTCCAGCTGACCGGCAGTAGCAGAGCGGGAGTTATTGCTGTCCTTACCCTACCTGAGGCACTGGGAGTCCTTTTTGATCAAGGTCATACAGGAATATTCAGCACAAGAGCAAGCAGTCAAATTGAGATTGCTTGGGGTCCAGCAGTTCACGTGGATTTTGTAGGTTAGACTTCTGTAAGTAAGAAAGAATCAAGTCAATGGTTATGAAGTTTATGTTCCACAAAATTTATGCCAGAGGATGTTATATACACCCTCAAACATTCCATTTACCTGCAGGAGAGAGCAAAGCCAAAGCACTGAAATGAAATCAAGTCATTTGACCAGAGATGTAAACACAAGTCAATAGTAGAACCAAGACTAAAATGTTTCCAGCTACTCAAATCTGTGACTGGATTTTGAGATTATCTTTCCCTTTTCCATCTTACCATCATACATGTTGCTTGTTTTAAGCAGACAAATCCAATCTGTTTGCATGCTCATTGACATTAGCAGAAAGAATCAACCTCATATTTGAAATAAAAAGGGTTACAAATAGAGAAAGCACTTGAGTAAAAATGTAAGAAACTGACCATAAGAAGCAAGAAATGTTTTGTGAAGGAGCTGGAACAATGTAATATAGAGATTAGTGGAATCGGTGAGGTGACGATGTAGCTGATTGAAGGTTGTCCTCTCAGGTACACAGGCAGGATGGCAGCCTTCGGCTGAGAGCTCTTGTTCCCATGAAGGATCAGATGGCTGGAGCAGCGAGCAAATTCCGGCTAGAGTAAAGAGGATTATACTTGAGCAAAGTTCAGATGCTGCTGTGTGGCCGGGCATATCATTCCCGTAGGAAGTGAGCGCCATACCTTTTATGTAAAACACTGAGCTGGAGAGCCGGTATAATCAGCTGAAATGGACAATATCTTGCTATATATTCAGCACTGGGTTGTGGGATTTTAATAGTTCATTAAATTTACATTGCAGCTTTGTGGGTGATATTAAAAAAATGACTGTGATCGGGCCAGCACAAGAGCTCTAATACAGCCATGGGAGAATGAGCTGAAATCTACTCTGGCTCATTTGTTATCAGGGAAAGTGCTTGCTTTGTTTTAAAGTCTTCAGTACTGAAGCTGATGCAGAGACCAGAAAGGATATATCTGGATTTTCAAACCACATCCTGAGTTGACACAATTGCCTTACGAAGAAAAAAAAAATGCTTTTCTTGTAAACTGGTCAAAATTGATAAACTGTCAAAGCAATAAAGCAATAATAAATGTAGCATTCACACTACTACTAGGTTGTTTGCTTTTCAGCATATAAGATACTAGAATATGCATATATCTTAGCATGTAGTATACTTCAACGTATTATGCATGTTATCACAATAATTTTATTCTCTATATCATATTCCTCCAAAATTTTAAATTAAAGGAATAGGCTTAGGAGTGATAGGAAATTAGGAAAGGCTGTGAAAGGTGAAAAGATACAAGTGAAGTGAGGAGGTGATAAAAGGAAGCTACGTTCAAATCAGGTACAATATCTGACCTGTAATTGGCATAGAAATATCTTAGGTATTAGCAGTGGATGGTCTCTGTGGTCTCAGAGGGAGGGAGACCATGCATGGCTCCAGAGCTTTTAGGACATTTTGAATACTGTTGCCTTCCCTTTTTCCTTTAAGGGAGGTCTTTTTTTGTGGTTCATTCAGTGCTGCTGGCTGTTGTCAGTAAGCTAGTTCCCTTTCACCTGCCCACCTCTCTGAGACCTAGGCATGTTTGTTTGCAAGTTGTCCAGCTGAAACGGAGCTCATGTGGAAGAAGGTCCTTTGAGTTGTCTGTCTGGAGCCCTACCCATACCCTGGGGAGAGAATTTCTTACCAGGGATAACGAGCACAGTTTTGGAAAGAATGGGCATCCTTTGCTGTCAGTTCGAGCCTTGGACCTCACTCTTAGATGTCGCGGTGATGCTGACGTTGCAAAGCTAGATATGGCACTCTTTTCACCCACCACAGGCAGATCCCAGCTTCCTGTGTCCTTTCCTCTCCTGTGCTTTTCTTTAAATACCTGTTCCTCAATCATATGGCGAAAATCTTTGTATTTAACCCGTCCATACCAGGAAGAGGAATGTCAGCTGGACCAGTTTTCACTCACAGAAAAATAGTGTTTAGCAAGCCTGCAAACAGTTTACAGCAAGTTGTCCATTTCAGTAGTCTCTGTGAGAGAGGAAGCAGGAACCTGAGCAACTCCTTCCTGACGTGGTGGCAGCCTGGGCTCCCCGTGGTTGCTCGAAGTTACGGCTTGGGGAGGAAGAAGTACATCCCTGAACTGCCAGTACAAAGTCTTTCTTTATGCTTCCCTTCTCCTTTTAACTGCCCTGCTGTTTGTTAGTGACTCCTAAAACGCTTTCAAGAGATACTAATATATCAGTGTATCATTTAAATATTACTGAATCCCACCCTTAGACCTTCAACTCTTTCGAAATTAAAGCTCACTTGCTTTTAAAGATGTTGTGCAGTATGTTTAAGTCAGGCTATAGAGAGTCTAAGAGAATACGGTGCCCTCTACGCTGTGCTGCAATGATCTAAGCTTTTCTTTGTAGTTATTTAGGATTTTTTTACCCTTTTTTTCAGGAAATGAATGGTGCTGTGTGAAAACAAATTGTGTAAGGGGACTGGTGACAGGACATTTAAGTGAAGCATGGACATTTCAGTTGAAGTACAGTGTGTTAGTCAAATGCTACCTGCTGGGCTGATTAGCAGTAGCGGTGTAATTCTGTAGCCTGCGTTATACAGGAAATCATAGTAGAAAAATGAATGGCCTTTCCTCTCTGTAGTGCGGGAATATATAAATGTCCTGTGCTTTGATATTCACTTTGTCTTAGGTTCTGGAATGACCAAGAGTTGTGTATGTGCTTCCATGGCACATCCATTTTCTTAAGTGCTTGGCAGAGCGAGAGAAGCAGTGGTTGCAGGGAAGGAACTGATTATTTTGTTAGTTTGTGATTTTTGTGTTGTGGGTGTTTTTTTTTAACAGAGGTGATAGCTTTAGGATTAAAAGATTCTTGAGGCTTTTGTTGGACTTAGCCCCTCTGTGTTTTGGTTAAATAAACAATGTGTGTATACCTAGACCTTCAAATAGAGGCTTTAAAAGTCCTACAATGTCTGGGTGCCTGTCACTGCTGCCCAGACTATACAGTGAAAGGCAGGACTGTGGACCATCACAGAAGTGCAGAATTTTAGCTTTTCTTTCTGCCTTCTCCTCTCATACTCCAGCTGGGTTTGTTTGCCTACCTGCCACATGCTTATATTTTTCATTTTCACAATCCACGCAAACCCTAAATAATAGCTACTTCATTTTTCAGGTATCTTTATTAGCATTCTCCCAGCATGCTGCAACCCCAAACCTCTGTTTTATGAATGCCTTTTCAACAGATCTGCTCCATGCTAGATAGGTTTTATTGTCTTACTTTTTGGGCACCAATCCACAAGATCACTGCACTGTTGCTATTGAATAAAAAGTAGGACTTGGGGATCATCTCTGTCATACTTTAAAATACAGAAATTGTTATGTTTTTCTTCAACTTGCAGTACTCTGACAATCTCTATCACAAAATATGCAGTCAGTGAGCGCTTCGTTGTTTCAGATAGGTCCTGTACTTCGTGGTAAGTACACGTGTGTGAATAACAGAGCAGGATTTGTCTGACATACTGACAGTTTTACAAGGGAAAGAAGACACATTCAGAATGTTATTGCATCATTTTAATTACAAGTCAGAGGGAACTCTGTGTTTCCTTCATTCTTACCTTTTGATCTGTAGAAAATGTCAAAGCCAAAACAAACAAGTTCATGTATGGCGAGACATATATATACCAAGAAACTACACACTAGTTGCTCAGCTTTTGGAAGACTAGGCTAGGCTAATATTTAAGCTTCAGCCCCATTTCTCACAAGAAGAGCAACATACATGTGGATTACTGATCCTTTGCAAAGTCACCTTCGCTTCACCGTGGTTCCAGGTTAATGTAGCAGATTTTCCCCACGGTCTCCGTTGGGGTGGGGGTCATTTTTACTGCTAGTTGACTGGTAGGGAACTGTTCTGGGTGGGTCTTTTTAGTAGTATTATTTTCAGATAACTGGTCCATCTTTTTTAATCACAGTCATCACCAGTCAAAAGCAGTTCGTTTCTACACTGGAATCGATAAAATGGAAAATGTATTATGGCTTAGCCATAAGCTTAGCCTTTAACTTTTGCTGTTTTGCCTCCTGTTTAAGGGTAGGTTTTCCTACCATTCATATAATACCGCTTGTATGTTAGGTCTGTGCGACCTGTAATCTGCACGGAAAACACATGCTGTCTGCAGTACAAGACTAGCTTTTCTCGTTTCAGTGTTTGCTGCTAGTCTGGCTTCTCAAGTATTTTCCTGATGGTGACGAGAAAGATGGTATTATTCTTCACCAAAAGGAAAAGAGCTTAATTTTCATGCAAACCAATATTCAACAGAATCGTAAAGCCCTAGCCCTGGTAATAAAAATAGAAGCCGATGCTATTAATACATCATTCCAGATACACAGAGCACCGTTATGTGGCTCCTGGGTTGAGTAAAACTTCATGTAATCACAGTGGCCGTAGACTTGAGCCCTATAAAGTTGGAAACTTCACCAGATGGCCATTGTCAAGGCAGCTTCTAAAGACTCTATTGCGGCAGTGTTAGGGCTCTAGATATGACTTACTCAGTGGTAGCTTTTTAAAATACAATTACTGAACACAACTGATCCACATTATGGAGGTAGTAATAATAATAACTTTGCACTCAGTGACCTTTTTATCTGAGGTCCCAAAAGCTCTTAACCAAGGCTTTTAAATACTCCCTTCCTGCTTATAGGAAATAAAGTGTTCAGAGGCTTGATGGAGTGCGAGAGGACTGAGCAGCAGCAGTCCAACTCCATGGCCTGTCGCAAGCAGTCAAGCGGTGCTCTGCAGGTCTGGGACTGGGACAGGGGAGGGCTCCCGTTCCTGTCCCGGGCCCCGACAGCTGGGAGGTGATGTGCCGGTCACTTGGGGTGGAACCTCCTACTTCAGTAGTGCTTTTAATCTTGACTAGAGCTAGCCTGTGAGTGGGATTTCTTGTACATTAAAATGCCGTGCGGCAGGAGTAAGAATGACGTACAATGGCCCTAACCTGAAATTTCCTTTATTCGCTCTGTAAGTGGTGAGGATAATACTGAAATGATGCTAAGATCTGGGGGTGAAATATGCAAAGGCTCAGATATACCACACTTAGCTGAGGGGCTTAGACGTGGAGTGCTACATCTTAGGCTCTATAGATTCAGGGCAGACAGATAAGTACCTGCAAAGACTGGCCTGAGTTTTAGGGAGAACGGTTATGTCCTTTTTAAAAGTACCACATGTTGGCCATGAATTTACTGAGCTTTAATACTCAGTCTCAAAAATCACATAATGGTATTTATCGGTAATGGGAGTAAATAACTGTATTTGACATTTGCTTTTGTATAGTCAGTAGTTATTTTTCCTTTTTTTATTCCTCAAAGTGATTTTATTGTTGATTTTCAGGGTCTAGAGATCATGCCTGAAAGTTTTCTTGGTGTCTGTTTTTGTCTTATCTTTTAGATCGATGTCATTGTGACTTTGGGCGGACTTGGAGGACGCTTTGACCAAACAATGGCATCAGTGGAAACGCTTTTTCATGCAACAAATATCACTCCTTTTCCAGTGATAGTCATCCAGGAGTGCTCACTGATTTACCTGCTTCAACCTGTAAGTGCTGTGAAAAGTTACTTCATAATAAAACTGACCTTCCATGCACCCTGACCCTGTAGGTCTTGCACCACTAAATGCTCATTTTCTTAATTATATTCTGTAGGGTGAGAGCCTAAATATAAAATATATTGCAGGGAAGTGGACAGCAGATGATGGGCTCTTCATTCCTGCCTTGGAAAAGATCGTGTTTCATTTGTTCAGGATAGATTTGTTTAAAAGGGGAGGAACATAGAAATCCAAAGCTATGAAAACTGAATTTGAGTAAATAGAGGATTTTGATTATAAATGAAAAAAAAAAATGTAAAACTTTTAAATTAGATTCCAGTAAGTTTAAATTTAGCACACAGCCCTTCTGCATGTTGAGTCGCAATAAGGATGTCTGCAGTAAGAAAAACGGCAGATGTAAGAGGAAGATATGAGGGAGTTCCTGACAAACACATCAGGCAGAGCTCTTATGGGGTCTGGGTGGTGTAGTTCATTATGACGGAAATCCAGCTAGCATCAGCGAGGGAATTTATTTAAGATGCATTATTTTTGTGGGGTTTTGGGTCTGTTATTCCATTTATTGATTCATAAAACAACACACACAAAAGATCTTGCTGGGCTTCTGCTTCTAAGATTTCAATTAACAGCAAATCTAAGCATCAAAGAGTCTTCTCTAACAGTGATTAATTTATTTGTTTGGAAATGCCTTTTCCTGATGTCAGGGTTTCTAGAAGCTCAGCTAACTTTCCTGTTTTATCTTGGAAAGCTTATTTCATTAAAATAAATAACATTCACAGATAAATTTGACAAAACCCTGCACCACACATGCTTCATTGTAATTTGAGAAAAGCATTAATAAGGTTCTGTGAGATTATAGATTTAAATCCACAGGGGCAGATGCTGTATTAACAACTTGGAAGCACTGTGTCTGCAGGAAAGATAGTAGGCACAGGAGCTCATTTGCCAGTGTGATGAGGAATGACTGTGATCATTAGTTGCACAGCTAAATGGATAGAGGCAGCAGAGTGAGGGGGAAAGAAGGCAAATGGATAACTGTGGTTAAAATCTGAAAGTGAGGAGTAACTTGCTTCTAATTGACCTGTGGGTGCAGTACTTCATTGACCACTGTAAATTAATTTTAGGATATTTTTAAGAACGTAGTGGAAAGCTGAAAGAAGGTGGAGAGTTCCCAATTTAGCTTACAAAACACTTACTTGGACTGAAAGGACTTTTCATTCTTTTCATTCATTTTTTCCATAAGTGGCATTAAAAATGCCATGCCTAAGGTTGCTTCTAGAAGAGTCTTCAATAAATAATTAAACTCTTTGCTCCTTGAAAAAAAAAAATCATAATCTGTGCATTTAAATAGAAATGTGAGGCCACTCATTGTTTGAGTTTGCTGGAAACTTCTTTATGTTCTGTTTCTTATAATGCCATACGAGAAGCATATAATACTTTTTCGTCGGTAGGGAGAGTTCCACAGGATATTTTTTTTCTCTGCCATTCCTGGCTGTCAGTCTGCATTGCCAGTAACTGACTTCTGTAACTTCAGGCTGTTTCTGGCATTCAGAAATAAAGGGCAGATATAGGGGGCAGGCTGTTTAAACAATCTTAATGCTAACTTTGATACAAAATTGCTTTTCATTGTTGGTTTAAACTTGTCACTGTCAGCATCTTCTGCCAACTGTCATGGTACCTCCAGATAATAATATTAATCCTGTATAGTACAGATAAAAATCAGGTGAGTAGTTTATACACAGAAAGAAATGAGGATCTTAAACTTGGAAGTACTCTTTTTTTTGTACAGAGTTCAGCATGATATTTTTCTCTTGTAAACAGCCAGAATCATGGCATTCTCTCTTCTTTCCCCTCTCACCTTTGTAATTTAAAATCAAGGTAGGAGGGAGTTGAACACTGTGGGAGACCCACTGACTTTTTGAAATGCAAGTCTGGAAATTGTGCAACAAATGAAGCAAGGTTTTAAGATTCAAATGCTAATGCAAATTATAAAGTTGAGAGCATCATGCTTTTTCTGTAAAATATAGATCTGAAACCTTTCTCTCCTGGGGAGGAAGAATCTGACCTTTATTGGATTCTTTGGATAAAATATATGAGCAAAATGTAATCATAGTTTTGCTTCCAAATAACGTTAGCCCTCCACTCACTATAGTGGGAGACTAGCAGTGGTTCTCTATCATGTGTACCTAGGCAGAGTCTAAAATATTTGGATAGAGCAGAGAAACTAGTAATCCTATAAACAGCCTAGGAAGGATACAAAGGGTCATAAAAAGGCAAGATGCTGAATTTTTAGTTAGTAATGCAGAAACTAAGAGGACTGTGAGTCGATATCTAAGTACACCATAAAATCCATTAAGTAATCACTTTGAGAGAGAGTTATTTCACATTTTTACAATGTTGATATAGAGGGGTACAGCAGAAGAAATACATCAATATTTAACACACTTGTAAAGGTCCACAGTGTTGTAGGAGACAGGCTTATAGACTTGCTTAGCAAGACTTTTAAAGTCTTTAGGGTGATATAGGAAGATAGCGAGTACAATGCCAGATCTGGAATCCACTGCAGACTACCAAGCAAGGAGGACCAGGTGAACAGAGCCTTTTTTCGTCAGCCAATAGAACTATTCAAGTACTGAATGTAAGGGTAATTGGCATTTTGAGTACTGAGGCCTCGCTTGGGAAACAGATGAACAGACAGAGCAAGTTTTTGAAATATATTGGGAAAAATGTTTTGGCATGGGAAGTGGAGAAAACTACAAGGAAGTAAACACTTATATTGATTTCTGATCTGTAAGGATGAACTATGCTGAGGGGTGGAGAAGAGAAAAAAGATGGGAAGAATTGCTCCCCATAAATGTCTGTCTCTGTGGGCTCTGTGGAGAAATTGGGTAGTAGGCCGAGATCTAGGTATACGCTATAGGTATCTAAATTTAGTTAAATGAATTCCAATATAGGTCAAATTACTAAACAAGTGTTTAAGAAAAGAAAGCAGGTATGAAATGAGGTGCACCTATGAAAGGGCTCAAGCAGTGAGAACATAGTCTGTAACAACAGAGGTTATAAGTTAACAGTGAAAGATTTTCTCTCATCTGAATGAGAAAGGAAAACTCATGACAAACAGCCTAAATTTAATGCATGTGTTGCTCAGTCTTCACTAAAGCAAAATATTCCTTTGAGCAGAAACCAACACAGTTAATATCACTGCCAAAGTCCAAAGACTTCAAATTGCTTCAGAGAAAAAGCAAATAAGAAATTGAGCTGCCTTTGATTTTTGCCAACTCCAAGGGTTGTTCGGTTTTGTGTGCCATGCAACACTAATTAGGACAGGAGTCAGAAATAGGGAGACCGTGTAAGAATTCCAGGAGGTGATGCTTGCTCTGAAGCATTTTCTAATGTGATGATCGGAATTTTTAAAAGAAAAAAAGAGGAAAAAACCAAAAGAAAAGGTATCTCTGTACTGATAGCCATCATATTTATTTCTGCAGTGGGGGAAGGGAGGAAGCCTGAATTCTTAATAAGGAGTAATCACTCTTTATAAGCAGGATATTTTATGTAACAGTCTGTATATTTTATGCTTAGAATTTTGATAGTATCAATTACCATTAGAATATAGCCTGGCTGAAGAGCATTAGGCCCTTAGAGTCATGTTTATCATGCTAGCCATGCTCAGTATGAATGGCTTAAGGTTTCACATACATACTTTCTCATTTTCTGGTAGTGTGCTTCTCAGGAGTACAGAAACATTAGCTTCTGTACACTGAGCATAAATTATCTTTTATCTGTGAGTTTTATGGCAGTTTGTAATACAAGGTAATAGGATTTATGACCAAGAAATGAGAAGATGTCCAAGAGTTAATGAGGCCTGTCTTTTACATTATAGTGAGCAGTTCAGTGTTCCCCGTGCAGGATTCCAGCCCTGGGATGTAGGGGAGAAGAATTGCTACCTGTACATGAAAATGTGTTACAGCAGCATATTTTTGTCAGTTAGCTAACTCTTTTGAAAGAGTGTGTTAATACTTCAATAACCCTTTTTCTTGCACACAGCTTTTCTTGTGAGTGCATGCCTGCCTTCCCTGTGAGAAATGATGAATAATTTAACATCACAGATAGCAGTCCAGCAGCTAAATATGAGCAATAAGAACCAGGAGTCCCATCCCTTATTCTTGGCTCTTTACTGCCTTTTCATTGAAGAGAAGTAAATTGTATAGGCTTTTGATCTCAATCTCCTCGTTTGTAAATTGGATAAAACCCACATCCTTCTCTGAATGGGTACTGTGAGGCTCGTTCAGATTTTTATAAAACGCCATTACGTTCTCAGCTCTGCACCGAGGTGGAACATAGTATTATGGTAATAGTAACAACAGTATTAATAAGGCTCTTAATTAACATAAATACTGCCATACAGTAGGCTGTGCAGCTAATTAGTTAGCATGATCCCAAGCACAGTTTTAGTGGGAGCCAGCTATCATTCTGGCAGACAGTGCCTGGGCACAGTTTGGGGTCAGCACAGGCCAGTAACTGCTTACTAAGCATTTGGAGAGGACCACCTTGTCTTGGGGACAAGAGAGAACAGCATATGCATATTTGCAGTGCTGTGCCAGCTGGCTTGAGGTCCAGAGACTACTACATGAACCGTTTTACAGATGCAGACGCAGTGACTAGGCACGGAGATCTGCTCCTAGATGAGGACTCTGTAGTAGATGTAAGTGAGGGAAGGTACAAGACTGGAAAATTGACTGGAGTTTCTTGCTGCAATTCTCTATGCCGATGTTATTTGGTTTGCTTTGTGTCCATGCTTGTAGAGTAAAGTTTAATAGGAAGTTCAGGGTATATACCTTCAACTTCTGAGTTTTCTTCTGGCAGCCAGTTCCCTGAATTTTGCAGGAACTTCAAGAATGAGTTATCAGATCAGTTCTGTACCACCTCATCTGTGTAAGAAGCAGATCCGGCCTGTACTGGCACTCAGAGGAGAAAATCCTTAGTGAGTGTACCTCTTCTGGGGGATAACTTTGGAATTTGGAGATTTTGGGTTTGGTTCTGGCTTTGGTTTTGGTTTTGGTTTCGGCTGGCATAGAGTTAATTTTCTTCACTGCAGCTGGTGCAGGGCTGTGGTTTGGACTTAGTATGAGAATAACACTGATAACACACTGATGGTTTGGTTGTTGCTGGGTAGTGCTGAACTAGTCAAGGACTTTTCCAGCCTCCCATGCTCTGACGGGTGCACAAGAAGCCGGGAGGGGAGGGGGCACAGCCAAGAGAGCTGATCCAAACTGGCCACAGGGATATTCCATATCATATGACGTCATGCCCAGTGTATTAACTGGGGGGTTGGCCGGGGCGGCCAGCAATCGCAGCTCGGGGACTGACAGCGTTGGTGGGTGGGTGGTGAGCGGTTGCACCGCTTGTGACTTTTCTGGGTTTTGTTCCTCTCCCTTGTTCTTTTTCTTTTAATTATGTTATTATTATCCTAATCATTGTTATTAACATTACTATTATTGCTATTTTATTCTAATTACTAAACTGTTGTTATCTCAACCCACGAGTTTCCTTGCTTTTGCTCTCCCGATTCTCTCCCCCATCCCACAGGGGTGGGGGGAGCGAGCGAGTGGCTGCGGGGTGCTGGGTTGCCAGCTGAGGCTAAACCACGCCAGGGGATAACCTTTAATGTCTTCTTTTCCTGTATTGTTAGTACATTTAGTGGATAGATTTAGCTGCAAAAAGGTCCCAGTTGCCAAGGAAGGGGCTTAAACATATATTTATTATTTTAACAAAATATTTAAACATATATTTAGTACTTAGAATATTTATTGTCCTGAAAGGCTGTCTTTCCTGTTTGGTATCTGCTCTCAAAGAGCACTGTTGGAACTTAATCTAGTTGACAAAGCAGTAAGTCTCTGTGCCTCGAGCTCCTTGTAGGTAACTTGAATCAGTGTCTCTGGAATTCACAAATATACAACTTCTTGTTCTTTGATAAATACATCTTCCTGTGACTTTTTGTATGAGAAAGCCAGCTGTTCAGCTGAACCGAAACACTGCCAATGTCAAAAATATTAGCAGTGGAAAAGTCTTACTCAAGACCTTCTCTGGGAGCCCTTCTTCCTTCACAGAAACCCTTGCAGAAAGGGGTTTTCTGATTCCAAAGCTTCAATAGCACATTTAAATGGCTTCTCAGAAAAAAAAGCTGCTATGTTGGTCATTTAGCTGCCTTAGTTTCCTTCTTCGGCAAGAAACTTTGAGGATTTGGTTACAGCTCAACTTCCATTCTTAAAATAAGACTGTTAGAGTTAGAGCCTACGTTTTTCTTCTTCCCTGATAAAATCCAGCTGGGCTAATGAACATTCAGTCATTCTTATAACGTGTTTTTGTAGTGGGCCTGTGTAAATGGGACCTTCAAAAGGCTCCAGGCCCAAGTCACTCAGGTTTATTTTATGGCTACGAAGTGGTGTTGCTTCATGTTTACCATGGAATTTCTGTGTTTTAGTGGGTATCAGTGATCTAAATTGAATTCATTTTTGTCAATCACATCTTGACCTGGGAAAAATGTACTTGCTATCTCGCTTCTCACTGTTACAAAAGGAAAATTCTAGTGGGATTTTCTCTTAACAGCTAAATTCTTCATAACTTAGTTCTATTCCAGCATCAGCAAATGTGTAGTATGAAATACACAAAGCTTTATATAGTATCTTAGAAATAATAATTAGCTATTGAAACACTCATATCCTTTCAAGCAGTTTATTTAGCTTCAGTTAAAAGTGCAATCTGCATCAACTTCATGAAATATTCGGAAGTATGTGGCTTTTTCATTAACTTTTTTGCAGAGGGTGACATCTAATAGTTATGGATTACTTCTGTATAATGAAGACATATGCAAAATATTTTCTAATAAGTCTCATCCTACAGCCTTTGCTTAGACAAACAGATTACAACAAATTCGTTAGGTTGCAGGTAACCACTTTAAAAAAAATGCTTATCTTTCAGAGAAAAAAGGAAAATACCAAGCCATCATTGCCAAGTGAAAAAGAATAGTCTTTACTAAATGAGATTTTCATCTGCTCATAATTTTTAAGAAACAAGTAATACTCTATAGCAGGCTATGTTAATCACACCGATGTTTTAAAATTCACATCGTAATGGTTGTCTGCAAGAGGAGATGATGTAAGGAGTCTAATTGAATTACTTACGTATTTCTAAATTCTGGAGTCATCCGGTTTGATTCTGAATCAATATCTGATGTTTGGTTTCACTGGTTCTGCTCTCAATGTTTTTTGGTCTTTGTCCAGATTTTTCATTAGTTACTACAGCAGCTGATGGATGATCGACTAGGAGAATCCTGACCTTAAATAAAGCTCTTCCAATGAGGTTCCTGCTCTCTGTTGTTGCCCCTAGCTGTAGTAATATGATCTTGTTAATATGATAATATCTATTTTGCTGCTTTATGGAAACCACGAGAAGTTTTCTGTTACAAAACTTATTTTCTTAGAGCTGGGGTTTTCCCCAAACCTGTCAATTACTTGTGTTTCCTTCGGAGTCTTAGACCTTCTTTTCATCCCCACCTTTAACAAATTTCTTTCTGCAGTGCTCTGATGCTTTGAGTTTTTTGTGTGCGATGTAGTATTAATAACTTACTGTTCAGTAAAACAATTCTTCTGCTGCACGAGGCGCCTGCTTTATATTAAATGATCAGCAGCAAAACATGCAATATTTGTCTTTGTCATTTGCTTATTGGTAGGAGCTGATGCTCAATGGGAAGCTGTTTTGGTGATAGCAGTAAGCTGCGGAAGACCACAGCAGTATTTTCACTTGCTCTGTGTTCATTTAACCTTTCATCTGTAACTAAACAGGACAAAGCTGGAGTGTGTATGCATGTGTGTGTTCATTCTGGTTTTGTTTGGTGTTTTTTTCCAGGTAGGATTTTGATCCTATATGGGGATTTTGTAGCAAGCTAAAGAATGCCCAAGTTTTTTGTGAATAGATTTTTGACCGCCCCCCAAAAAAAAGCATTTTAAAAGAATAGTAATATGGATTCTAAATTTTATCAAACATAGTTAAATACTTTGTACCTCATTTAATAAGCTTTCTACAAGGCGATGTATTTTTCTACTTTATAAAAGAAAAATTAGTCAAATGCTTGTCTGTATGAAGGTCTCATAGACTGGTACTTTGAAGATTGATTTTCTAGTATCTTTATGATTATTGCTGTGGTTTAAATTATTTATCTACCACCTGACACTAGAGGGATTACTAGAGGGAGTAATACAGTGTTTTGAAGTTTCAAGGGTAACCATTAGACATAAAGGACTAAGGGGACTTAGGGGGATAATTATGAACACTTTCTGTGACTTGCCTGATCAGAGGCCACTCCCCTTAGTAATTAATCATCATACAGCAAGTTCTTACTTTTTCTTTCTAATCTTGTTTCTTCTTCTTGCCTGGTTTTTTTCCCCCTTTGGATTTTTCTTGGATCCCATCAACTGTCTTTTCTTGGCACACCATGGTATCTTAATTTTTTAGTTTACTTTGTAAAAAAAAATTCTTGCTTTAACTTAAGCAGCCACTGCTGCCATGAGGATTTTTCCCAGGATTCAACTCCTAGCAGTTAGAGCTCTATGCTATGACGCACTAATTCATCAGTGCCCTTTTGCCCTTCTGCCTTCATCTTTTGCTCTTGGGTCTCACAGTATTCCTCGCAGTTGTATCAATGACCAAAGCGACCTCATCTGTGTAGTATTGGAAACTACTGGGTTGATGTCTACTGCAGCATGCCTGTGCATCACCCTTAAATTATTGCTGAGTTATAACTCTTTGTTCAGCTTTATTGTGTTAGCCCAAATTTCTCAAGTCCTAGAATTCTGTGCTACCCACTAAGTGACACTGTCTCTATGAAGGCATCTTACTGCCTTGCTTGAGATGAATTGCACCAAGCTTCTGTGGTAAGAGCTTTCCTCTTTGAGCATTAAATGGATTTCAGTGATAGTTTGGGGGCATAGGATTTTTTCACTCCCTCCCTGGCATTATAGAAAGTTCTGTAGGGAAACTAACAGCTATCAGAAGTCTGTAATCTGTGACAGAGCCTCCTCTGGAAAAAAAAAATGAATGTCTGGAAAATATTTTGTTGTGTGCAATTAAAAATATAGCAGGGAAAATCAATATTATTGTTCCTATTATTGTTCAGGAACTGTTGTTCCTGAATGTAAATGACAGTAAAAATTGAAGTGATAGTAGATGATAAATTATTATCTTCTACAAAACCAGAAAAAATCAGAATGCTGAATACTTAATGGATGACGAAGCCTGAAGGGTTGATAGATTCCTTTAGAGGAAAACTTAAAAATGGTCCTTTCTGCTCACATCTGAGTGCTGGCATTAGTTGAAGTTAGAGAAGGTGAGCATCCATATTCTGGCTCAGTTATATTTGAAAATATGTTATCTCTTAAATTCAATCCCTTTATGAAACTGCTTAGGCTTTCCCAGTCCCTTACAGTATCACTGTTAATTATCTGCCAGGGCAGTGGTGTCAACTGTATGGAATGTCTATGTTTACAGTTTTTGTTAAAAAAGGATCAGTGCAGAAGAATGGTAATACTTAGTAATATCTGAGGTTCTATGGAAAATGCTGTACTGCCCTGATAAACAAGGGCAAGTTTGTTGCACTTGTCCAGCAAGACAACTAGAACTATTCAGTTTTGCCATGAGAAGTGATTTACTTTCCAATCCGAATTTTCTTCATGTTGGTAACAGCTGGTTACATTACTTCAGCACGCTCTCTCTGCTGTAACAGAACATCCCATGGGGAGATGGTGATCAGGGATTGAGTTCTTCAATGTCTTTTAAGACTGTAATGTTTCTGTCTCTCTCACGTCAACTGCAGTCAGAAATACTTGCCAACAGTGCAGGCTGGGCCCAGTGACCTTCATGGGAGAATGGGCTTCCTACTTCTAATCCTAAAATCAATATATTTGGAGTGGATGTGTTCCTCTTAAAAGCAAGAAAAGGAGTCTGGAAGCTTGTGACTTGGCAGCAGAAGAAAGGCTCCTTCACCATCCTCAGATGTAAATCTGCAGAGTTGGTACAGTGCCCTAAGAGCCAATGCAGGGGAACAAGCTCCTTCAGATGGGAGAACCGTCTGAGCATTAGCAGCAGGTGGAAGCAGCAGGTAACAGTGATTGGAGCTACCCTTCTGCAGGAGACAAAGGCACCCACCTGCTGACCAGGCATGCTTTCACAGGCGTTGCGTTGATTGGCAAGGGCCTGGATCCAGGATGTTGCAGAGACTGCTACGGCTCCTCTGGCCCTTGGACCGTTACCTCTTGCTGCTCATCTGCATGGACACCAGTGATGTTGCCAATGGAAATCTGAAGTACATCAAGACAGACTGCAGAGCTCTTTGGGCAAAGGTGAGCCTACATGCAAGCCTAGGCAGGGTTTTCCTCGGTCCTGTGGATGAGGGGGAAATGCTCAGGTAGGTGCAGACGCAGCCTGTGAGTTAACAGCTGGCTATGTAGCTGGTGTCACAAGAAGTGCTTTGGCTTTTATGATCATGGGTTCCTCTGAGGAATGAGAACTGCTAGCGAGTGACAGGATCCATTTGACAAAGCAAGGAAAGAACATCTTTGCCAACAGGATGGCCAAGCTGATGAGAAAGGTTTTAAACTGGGCTATATCGGAGGACGGTAGTGACAGCTTATAGTTAAGTGAGGGAGTAGCAGTTAGGGGTGGTAAGTTCAAGGGGCAGAGGAATGGAGTGAGAGAGCCCTCAGGAAAGATAAAACAAGTTAAAACAGAACCCATCCAAGTGCCTGTACACAAATACATGCAGCCTAGGAAACGAACAGGAGGAGCTAGAGCTCCACGTGTGGACACAGAACTGTGAAATCATTGGAAGAGCTGAGGACTGGTGGGGTAGCTCATATGGCTAGAGATCTGTGATAGGGAGGTAGCAGCTCTTTGGGAAACACAGGCAAGGAAGAGGAGGAGAGTGGTGGCCCTTTTGGGGAATGAGCAGTTCACATTAGAAGGGATCCTGTGAGAGGCGGCTCTGAATGTCAAAGCAGCAGGTTCAGTGGAGAGTCACCAAGATGGTTGGGGGCCGGAGCACTTGCCCGGTGAGAAGAGGCTGAGGGTACTGGGCTTCTTCAGCCTGGAGAACAGAAGGCTTTGGGGAGCCCTAATGGCAATGTTCCATAATCTGTGAGGAGGTTATCAAGAGGACAAAGCTAGGCTTATTCCTGAGGTGCACAGCAGAAGAATGAGAGACAGCAGTCCTACTTTGAAACAGGAGGTTCTGGGTAACTATAAGGAAAAATTTCTACTATGAGGATAATTACGTACAGGAACAGATTGCCCAGAGGATCTCCGGCCCTGGCAGTGTTCAGAACCCGATTGGAAGGCTGCACTCAGTGACCTCCCAAGACCCCTTCCTACCTAAATGATTCTGGGACACTTGCAGAGATGCAGGTGGATGGAACATGGGTACAAGTATCAGATGAGAAGAATCTGGAATCTCCTGATACAGAAGACTATGTGGCCATGTTCAGAAGTAGCAGTTCTGTCCCCTCCGACCTCTGTTCATGTTTTTGTTACCTTACAAGGGGAGATTTGTTTTAGTCTCTTGTGTAGCCTCTGAGAAAAAGTGCTGAAAGGAGAAATGATTGCTGTCTCTACATGCACTGAAGGAGTAAATGCCAGGGACATAAACGGTCTGTTTAAGCTCAAGGCCAATGTTAGAACAAGAGTAAATTGCTTTAAACCAGTGATGGATAAATTTCCATCGGAAATTAGAAAAAAAGTCCCTAATCATTGGTCTGATGAGATTCCGCAGCAGATTTCTAAAAGGGGATAATAGGGAGGAGGGGGACAATTAGAAACAGCTTACTGTGTTGATTTTATATTCCCAACTGTATTCCCCCCCAAAAAAGTGAACGTAAAACTTTCAAAAGTTGCCAACACGTGTCCTTACGTAGGCATTGTGTTTGCAACCGCCCTTCGTTTCCTGCTTTTTAACCTTGAGGACTGGCAGTCGCGTTAGTCATTTTGAACCACGAGTCACGTGAGCCGTGGTGGTCTGTCGCCAGCCTTTCAGCAGTGCTGGTTTGCGAACGGTTGGCGTTAGTTCCAGCCCCAGCCGTGGAGTCTGTTTCACAATTTCACATTTTATTTACTGTATCTGGAAATCTAGGCATCACTTTTGTGTATGCCCTGAGAAATCACAGATATCCAAAGGTGGCTTAGCAATCAGGGAAGTTTTACTCATTGAAAGCGTATACCTTTTAGCTAGTAATGTTACAAGTACAGAATAAATTTAAGCATATGGCAAAGCAGATTAATGAAATTGAGGCATGTGCTTAAGCACTTCATTGAATTGTGGTCTGCAGATCTGGTGTATAATTCCAAGTTAAGATGTCTCTACGTTTTCCCATCCACATGACAGCCAGTGATGCTTCATAGGGAGTATCTGCATTTCTGTGGCATCAACATCTGTTTCTGAATGGTTAATTTTCATTAAAAGTTCCCATCCATTGTTAATTGAATTATGGCCTTCAATTTCAGCAGTGTCAGGCACCTGAGGGAGAAGAAGGAGCTACACCCAGAGGGGAATCCTTTTATTCTGATCAAAGAATAAATTATCAGATTGAATAATAATTAGCTTGCAGAATTTTCTACTAGCAACCACCGTGTTGTCAATGAAATGTGCCCTTTTGTTATGAGTCTGAGGTCTTCCTACCTCACAGCAACTTAAAGATTTTTAGATATATGCATCTAAAAGCTGCATTGCAGCAGGTGTCTCTCCTTAGGCTCTTCATAATGAGGTCACCTTGTTCAGCCCTTTCTTAGCTATCATGGGTTTTTTGGGGCAGGGAAAAAAGGAAGCCACTCTGGTTAAAAAAAAAA